>JAHWFP010085431.1:1426-13898 GCA_023313725.1 Lithobius niger | reverse complement strand
CCCCCCCGGTCGCTCTCACACAGGTCCGCTCTTTCCCTCTACCTGCCTGCCAAGCAAAAGGTATAAAACCCAGCTACAGGAGAATCTCGTTAGCACAGCTCAGAAATCTCAAAGCTAGAGGTATCTACGCCGGTCGGGAGTGGAGATGCCGCGGTCCGATTGTTGCCATGCCGGGCAAAGGTAGTTAGTTCGTATGACTTAGTTTAAATTGAAAGTTTATCTTTTGGACTCGTAATTCAAAATTTATAGTTTAATTTTAATCTAACCTTTAGCTTTGAAAGTAAATTATGGTCCGTTAAGCCATCGGCATTTAGGACGTTAACGACCATAATGTAAGGGTTCACGGTCCCTTCCTAAAAACTAGCTTTTTTTTTCACCGTTCATTAATGTAACTTTAATGTAAACAAAGGCCATCGGGTCAGTTAGATTTGCAGAAGCGCAGTACTTCATGGAGTGACATCCCTTTTCTAACGTGATATTCTGATGGGTACGGTTTGATCTTGTGGGAGTATCATTCGAAACATAACTGTGAGATAAGGTCTACTATTACTACACAGTCGAGATTGTTCGTAATTTAGAGGGCTCTTTTACGAAATCCCCGTTGCCTAAAATCACTGTTTCTATTTGAAATTGTTTTGTGAACTAAACCCAAGTTCTTGTACACGAATTTTAATGTAAATTCAAGTATGGTTTTAAACTAAAAACTAAGTTGTAAATAGCAAGCCTAATTTGTAAAGTGTAAACCTTTTAAATTGTCTGTTCAAAATAAAACCAGGAGTTTCAAACGCCAGTTTGTTTGCTATTTGAGATGATTGCTGGAAGTTAGTATTTAAGATAATTCTCTTCAAATTTAACTTAGCTAGCTTTTTCCCATCTTGGAGGCAGCGTTACCCGCTATTTAATCACTAGTTAGGTCTTAGATTAGGACTTCAATGCTCCATTCCCTACATCGCTCCTTGCATGGCTTGCGTCTTTCCTCACCAACCGGCACCAGAAGTGTAGTGTGGACGGTCATCTCTCTGCCTCAGTGGAAGTAGTCAGTGGAGTACCACAAGGGAGTGTCCTTGGTCCACTCCTCTTCATTCTTTTCATGAACACCCTGTACGAACATCTTCAAAGTGACAATTGTATTTTCCTCGATGACACCAAGATCTTCGCCGTCTCAAACGATCTCGCTAGCACTGCGAAACTCCAAGCCGATATCTCCAACATGGTGTCCTGGACGCAAGCCATGGACATGGATCTTAACGGGAGTAAGTGTGCAGTTCTGAGGTTTGGCACCCAACATCACCAAGCTGACTATCGCCTTAGCCCAGGAACGCCAATGACAGAGAAGAATTCAGATCTTGGCATCGTCATTGACCGCGACCTGAACTTCTCCAAACACATTCAGGCTGCCGTGGCTAAGGCTTATGGGGCCCTCGCCATCATCCGGACCACCTTCTCAACCCTCCCAAGGAAGACCTTCCTCATGCTGTATCGCAGCAAAGTTCGCAGCATTCTGGAGTATGCAGGCCAAGCATGGTGGATTCGTTTTGAAGAGGACCGTGACAAGCTGGAACGTGTCCACAGACGTGCCACTAAACTTGTTGTGGGACTCAAAAACGCGTCCTACCCCGACCGGCTTGCTGCCCTCAAGCTCCCAACACTGAATTACCGTCGTATCAGAGGTGATCTGATTTTCACTTACAAGATCCTCAATGGTGAAGTTCCTGCGGCCAAGGAATGGTTCACCCTCTCTGCGAGCTCTGCCACTCGGAACAATGGGGCAAAACTCTTTAAGAAGAGATGCAACACGTCCCTTCGCCAAAACACACTTCCTTTCCGTGTGGTTAACACCTGGAACAAACTGCTTCAACATACCATCGAAGGAACATCGGTTCTGCAGTTCAAACAGAGGATGGATACCGTGCTCCCTTCCATCATCGCCCCCTACAGTTATAAAAACTGGTAGCTTCGTGGGTACCCTGCTGTAAAAAGCTCTTTTTGCTTGCTGCTGGGTTTTTTTTTCATATTCATATTCGGGACAGTAGCAGTTGCACTGTTTGAAAGTAAATAGTAAGCAAAATCAACGCAGAGTGATCAATAGTAAGACCCAGTTACACCAGGCGCCGCCGATACTACAAGCACCTACTCCGTCGTGGCATCCGCCGTTACAGTCTTGATTCCGTGCCTTGGCAAACCGGAAGGCAGATGACTACCCTGTGCTCCTGAACAGACGCGAAGCTGTCAGAGAGCCGTGGCTGCACTGACAACTGACGCTGACCAAACTCCTCCAAATTCTGAGGATGTTGGGGAGAACATTTAACGTGATTACTCGGTGGAGTCTTATAATGATCATGCCTTTTATTACCTCAACATCCATACCTTCTTTATATTTATTGACATTCGTGTAGGACTGTTTGTTACTTTTCTTAATTTTAATGTCCATGTCTTTGCTGCTAACAATGAAACAATGATGCATTCATTGTTTCCACTGTGTACTTTCTTTCCACTATGCACTTTTTCCAACCTGTGTGCCTTCTTTTCCCCGAGTGCATCGTTTCTTTCTGTAATACCACTGTGAACAATGTCGTCATTCTTCTTTTCACAATGTACAACTGCAATTTTTAGCGACGCTCAATCCATTGCAACGACAGGCTTGCGAGATGCGATGCCAAACACTTTCCATTTCTCTCCATAGATGACAGCCCTGCCTTAATCGCAGTGTCGTTGCAATGTTTGAGGAGAAGAGACGGCATTTTGAAAAAGCGCTGTTCGAACGCATCAGAATGTGAGCTAATTGGACATAACATTAGATAACGCAACTAGACCACATCAAACTTCGCATTCAAGCTAACCTAAGCAGATTTGCAAACTTATGAAATTAGGAAACCGGAATTCACTCGGTGTATAATTCGGGATTTAGACCGAGGGGAAGGAATCAACAAGTGGTAAGGACGCAGGAGGAGCCACATTGCGGTGGGCCTTGTCGCCGATGTCGTCAGATTTGTGTCAAGTAAACTATAGGGAAGATCGGCAGGGGGATCAAGACACAATTTCTCCAAGCGTAGATCGATTGAGGATTTAAAATCTAGAGAATCCTTATGGAAGATCGATTAGAGTCATGTGAAGAAGATCGATCGCGTTGATCCCGATTTTGATCGAAATCTTTCCATGTAAACAGAATTTTCGCGATAGATTCACTTTCATGGTGTGAACAGATCTCGCACTGAAATCCACAAAATTAAATGAACGGCGTTTTCGGTGTGTAGGATGAAAATCGGTGGGAGTTTTACGGTGAGTGTATTTAGGAAAGTCACTGGTAGTAATTAATTTCAATAAAATAATCCAATTCATGCAGGCAATGTTAAAAAAGGGTGAAAGTTACCACAGCATAATGGGCGCGAAGTTACCATGTTCATGCCCAAAATGATACGACAAGATGGCGGCACTGCTTGCATTAATAAGGAATGTGAAGCAGCCCCCCCCCCCGTTGGGAGCTAGATAGAACTAGATTATTAGACCAATTATTAATTTCATTAATTTAAGTTGGGCAATAAAAAGCACAAAATAAGTGATTTTAGCACATATTACTAAAGGGAAATATTTTGCAAATAGTAAGAATTCATTTATAATCATCATAAAATACTTATCTTTAGTTACTAATATCGTTTATTTATGATCAATGCACAAACACCTGAAATTTCACACTCCTCACGAGCATGAGTTATCGTCATCGAATGAGAACACAGATTTGAAGGTCGAATGCTAGAGCACAAGTACGAGACCATCCAGGTCGAATGGTCAAACGATTGAGAGGATGGGTGGCGCGGCGCTGTATGGTGGGAGCTGGTTAAAGCATGCACACCCTCAGATGGTGAGCTATGGAAGCCTCTTAAAGTCAAATTTAAGATCTATGAGCACTGTGCTGAAATAAACAATATTTAGCTAGTAACTACAGGGAAGTATTAAATAAATAAATATGGACATAAACCTATTTATGTTGCCTTGTGTACTTGAATGTCAGAATACCCGAGCGGATAATTGAACCCACGATCTTTGCAAAAAAAAAATCCTACATAATTGGGGTACTTTCTTGACTGACTACCAAAAGTAGACAACGGATTGCACGAGACTTCCCATGCAATAGATGACGTACAGGGCCGGAGTTTTGAAGATTATACGAGGATATGGCTACTGGATCCATAAAAATTTACGGGTAAAACTACCATTTATCTATAATAACCATGTGAAAAAATAATCAAATTTAGGCAACCAATAAAAAAATTACTCGCCTTAACAACATAGTTTATCTTTAAAACTTTATACCAATTTACTCTGTTTTTATTTTCTAGGCAGTGAAAGTAATTCAAAGTTTTTTTGAAACGTGATGATGAGTAACGGAATTCTCTTATGCTGCTAAACATGTGTTGATCATTGGTGAACTACTGTAGTTTGTTCTCTGCATGATTAAGGTGACCGATTTGTGAAAACCTTTGGAAATTTCACAGAAAATTCACCCGTGATAAAAATACAGAAGTATTCTTACAAACTTCTGGTTAGCGTCATCATGATAGTAAGTCGATGTAGTTTACAAACCAAAGTAGACTAACCTTAGAGGTTTTCAAGATCTTTACTTATCCTATAAAACTATATACATGATTGAAAATGCAACCAAGTTCGTTTTGGCTATGTTATTCTATTTTAAAACTGGTGTTCACCTGCTCCTTCATTAAAGTACGGCAATGCTTACTCCTTAGCGAGAGAAATGCTGGTTCCCTTGGTGCCTATAGGGATTCCATGCTTATGAAGGGTCGTCTTTAATGTGTCCCACGTCTCGTTGTTGTACTGGTCAAAGTCAAATACATTACTCACAACTGTAGCCAGACCTTCGTTCGGAAACATCTAAAACAAATTATTTCTACTGTCAGGTATAAATACAACTGGCTGTTAACTGAATGGATATGTAAAGACACATTCTAAAAAAACAAATTCTACATTACAGGTGTTCCTACCTGTAAATGTTTAACCAGGTTGACAACTTCCCTCGTCGAGTATGGGTACGCAATTGTTCCTTCATCAGCCATGTTACGCAACTCTCCGAAGGCCTCTACCAATTTTTGTAGCAGTGGCTTAGGAACGTCAGGTCCATATTGTTGAAGCATCGCCACTTCAGAGTCAAAACTTGGATTGTCAACTGCATGGCAACTAAACGTGTCACCTGGTTAAAAAAATTATTAAAAGATTGTTTTATCAACAATAATCAACAAATCGACAAAGTCACGTAAAAATGTTTCACATAATTAGTTGCCAACCCTTACAGTTAATTTGTGCTGGTTCTATAATAATATTTAATATCAATAAGCTCTCACCCACAAAGATCACTAGACAGACTGTATTCGTTTCGCCCTTGTCTATAATAATAGTTTAAAACAACAAACTTTTTTGCTATACTAGTTATATTTGGGTTTCAGTACCAGCGAAGGTCTTTATATGGTACCAGATGACTGTACTAAGTCGTTCAGATGACATTCAATAAGCAGCCCTTTAATCACTTTACAATCAGAATTCATTAACACAAGAATTCATGGCTAATCCATTTGCTGTTGTTTTACCGGCAGTTACTATAATTTGCATTTTTAAACAAAAACTCTGAACCTTCTTTTTTCTTAATAGCCAACAAGATCCTGATAGCAACAGATTTATTTTCAATTCTTTTATGTGCTACATGAGGATCTGGTGTTTACAAATTCAAAAACATTTTGTAGTAAAGCCCTTCTAATATGTTATTATCAGCACGGTTAACACTGTAGACACTAGAAGTTGTTACAAAATTTGAAGGAGAAATCGGTGGCATTTTTGGTTTGCTACCAGGATGTTTTAACGATATAGAAACCAAAGCCTTGAAGAACGTTTTAACATGAAAGCTGTACATGTACGAATTAGATTATAAAAGACAGAAGTCCGTCTGAATAACTGTTGACAAGTATCTTCACTGAGGTATGGAAAAATTTCGAGCCAATTTAGAACTCTACAATAAAGACACCAAGTCCGATGCGAAACACTTATCAGGAATTACCAATGAAATCGCCAATCATTCCCCGAATGTCCTAATCTCTGGATTTCCATCTTAGTTGTACCAAACCGATGTTCATTTACTATACTCACAACAAAAATACGCAACACCAAAAAGTCTGTAAATCTCAGGCGAATTTTCGGTGGCCAATTTTCTGCCACCTTCTTCAGGCCTAGCCCAGAGTTCTGTTCTCAACAGCAACTACAAACGTACAGACTTTTTGGTGTTGCGTATTTTTGTTGTGAATATTTTTCCCCAAAACCAAAGTAAAACGGCAGTGATGTCAATCTATAAGATCATTTACTATGTTTTTTTTCTCTCCCGCTTCGCAACATGCTACTACTTACAAACAAAAGTGATGCAAAATGATTAACTATGCCACTGTTCGGCATTCAAAACTGAACTATATATAGCACTATCACTAATTTGGTGTTTGATGCACCGTTTGCAACATTGGTACGGTTTGCTCTCTCATGTGTTTGTTGCAGAAGGCGTGTATCCCGGATATGTATTTTTGCCCACACTGACTAACAAACGCTGACCCGGACTCCACGCACTTTGAATGATTCCACCGGAAATAAAGAAATACGCCTTTATACAACACAGTCCAAACCTTTAGCCCACCGGCTTATCTTTTTTTTCTGGGAAAGGCAGAAAGTATATAGCATTTTGAATAGTTTACTGAGTTTCACTAATCCTTTTATTTTAATCATTCACAATGACAGAACCGTTAGCAAGCAATTAATGCCTCATTCAGTGTGATATGGCTTGGCTCGGCATAACCCAGCATGGTTCTGACCCGTTCACAGACTCCTTGGGTTTGCTTATGTTATGGGTTAACGTTGTTAGCCTAGGTTTGGCGGGCGGCACATTCGACTGCACTAGTGTCTTCTAGCCTCGGGGCACTGACCTAGTGAGGGACTGGATTGCTCAGTCTCACCCATCGGTCAGTGCCCCGTAGGCTGGCTGTCAAGTCGCTTGTTAAGTTAAGTTAGTTAAGTTAAGTCAGTTAAGAAATTGCACCATCACGTTTCCATGACAGCGGATTGTAGAAGGGAATTACTTCTCTGGGGCAGCTTTTTGGCAGACTGGAACGGCATTTCTCTCTTCCAAGAACTTTCTTTCACCAGAGCACCAGATCTTCACATTTATACCGATGCTGCTTCGACTGTAGGATTTGGTGGTTTTTTCGCAGGCCGTTGGTTTGCCGGCAATTGGCCGGACGAGATCCTGAACATGCAGGATAGCGACCGCTCCATGGCCCTGCTCGAGCTTTACCCAATCGCAGTCGCCTGTCACCTTTGGGGAAAGGCTTGGGCAAGGAAGAAAACCCTTTTCATGTGCGACAATGAGGCGACCGTACACATCATTTATAAAGGCAGGTCGCCAGTCGCACCGATTATGCTGCTTTTGCGACGGCTCACGTGGAATGCTCTTCACGGGAATTTCACCATTGCTGCAATGCATCTGCCAGGTGTTTAGAATAGTATTGCTGATGCCCTTTCTCGTTTTCAGGTGGACAAGTTTCGCCAGTTAGCCCCACATGCCGAGCTGCAGCCAGAATGCTGCCCCGTCTTTTCGCAGGTCATCATGCACTAACGACAACAATCACTGAATTGTTTCAAGGTGCTCTAGCAGCTAACACTCGAAGTGCATACGAAACGGCTTTCATGCGTTATGTGTCTTTTCTTACCAAACACGGGCTTACCTGGAACTCTTATCTTCCACCGGTAGGAGAATGGCTTCTGATTTATTTTGTAGCACACTGTTTTCAAGTCCTTGCATTGCAGCACGGCACGATCAAACTGTACTTGTGTGGCATTCGGTTCAAGTTTATCAGCGCTGGCTGCAGCAACCCGTTGTGTGATGCGACAGGAGCATCCCATCCTGGCCTCGCTACCATCCTGCGTGCGGTAAAACGTTTCACAGCACCCGTTCCCAAGCCACGCCTACCAATAACACATGACTTGTTGAACCGGATCGTCGGTGCTCTCAAGCTAGGTTCTTTTTCTCCGTTCACCGACCTCATGCTGACCGCAGCTTGCACCATGGCTTTTTTCGGTTTTCTTCGGTGTGGGGAATTTACGGCACGTAGTACTTTTAACGCTGCCAACGACCTGACGTTCGCTGCAGTCCAAATCGACAACAATTTGAAGAAAGCCTCTGTTATGCTGCGAACATCGAAGACCGACCCTATGCGGCAGGGAGTGACCATTCATTTGTTTTGCACTGGGACTGCTACCTGCCCCGTGTGTGCTCTGGTTGCCTTCTACACCGTGCGTTCCACCATGCAAGTTACCAGCCAGAGTGCATTTTTCTGTCAGGAAAATGGTGCGCCCCTGACGAGGACCTTTTTCGTGGGCAAACTTAAAGAGATGCTTTGCAGGCTTGGCCTTAACAAATCCCACTATAACGGTCACTCCTTCCGCATAGGGGCGGCAACTGCAGCAGCAGCAGCACATGTAGAGGACCACATGATCCAGACACTGGGACGTTGGTCTTCAAACTGTTACTGTAGATACATTCGAACCGACCACGAGTCTCTCAAGGCAGCACAGCGACGTATGTGTTCTTCCGCCTAGCGCTCCTAGGAGCGGGGAGGTTGCAGTGGCTCGATGTGCATGTTGGAGGAGGGGGAGTGCTTCGTTGGTTGCTGCATCATTTGCGAAGCGGCCATTGTGCATCATTGTTTCCTGGGCAGGTGCCTCTTGTGCGTCACAGCATTATGGTGCAGATGTCACACGCGCAGCGCACGTATATCTGGTGCGTCATTGGTGCAGCGGGTTCTCGTGCATCTTTATCGTGTATCTGCTTCTCGTGCATCATTATCGTGTATCGGTTTCTCGTGCATCAATTACGCGGCGTGCTTCTCCGGGCTGCTACAGGTAGCAGCTTTGGTGCGTGTGTGTGTGTGTGTGTGTGAGTGCGCGCTTTGTTGGTTTCCGATCTCGAGCATGTGTGTGCATTTCTGGCGAGTGCGGTTTCATTGGCACCTAGTGCCGGTTCTGTGCTTCAATAAGTGTGTTCCCCACTCCTTCACTCCAACATGCTAGGCAGAGTACTATGACGTACAATGACTAACTGGGCGGGGGTTCTCTTTTACCTTGTGCACCAGGCTCTTTCTTTCTTTAACTTTTCTTTGGGGGCTCTCAGCCTGCGGCTTCGTTGGGCGTCCTCGTCCTTTTCCCGAAGGATCCAGGACTCACTGGCCCCCAAAACACGGGACTCGCTGTTCTGGGCCGGTGCTTTCGCGGTTCCCGCCGTGACTGTGCCCAATGCTGGCACGGTTCCCGCCGTGACCATGCTACAGGTCTACGCAGCCAGCTCCTGTTGTTTTGGTTAAGCGGTCTGCCGGGTCAGCCCTCAAAGTTTTGCCACAGTGTTTTATTTTACTTGTAGCCTATATTGGTTATTTTTGTTGCTTTATAATAAAATTAAAAAAAAAAAAAAAAAAAAAAAATCTTGCTGCAGTGTCGTTTGTGCCGTCGGGTAAATTATGGGTTAACGTTGTTAGCCTAGGTTTGGCGGGCGGCACATTCGACTGCACTAGTGTCTTCTAGCCTCGGGGCACTGACCTAGTGAGGGACTGGATTGCTCAGTCTCACCCATCGGTCAGTGCCCCGTAGGCTGGCTGTCAAGTCGCTTGTTTTCCCCACCACCGCCCCTTCTGGGCCTCCTGGGGCTGACGGTCGGCATCATGTCATCTCTTTCTCGAGAGACTCTGGTTCGTGCGGTGGCGTCCTCGTCCTTTTCCCGAAGGATCCAGGACTCACTGGCCCCCAAAACACGGGACTCGCTGTTCTGGGCCGGTGCTTTCGCGGTTCCCGCCGTGACTGTGCCCAATGCTGGCACGGTTCCCGCCGTGACCATGCTACAGGTCTACGCAGCCAGCTCCTGTTGTTTTGGTTAAGCGGTATGCCGGGTCAGCCCTCAAAGTTTTGCCAAAGTGTTTTATTTTACTTGTAGCCTATATTGGTTATTTTTGTTGCTTTATAATAAAATTAAAAAAAAAAAAAAAAAAAAATCTTGCTGCAGTGTCGTTTGTGCCGTCGGGTAAACCATTATTTTACTGGGCTTTTGGGCAAAAAGTAAGTAGCGTTTTTACTATTTTTTTCACTAATCCGCTAATTTTAATCGTACACAACGACATGACTTTTAGCCAGCAGTTTAATATTAAGTTGCATATACCTGAAGCATTGTTTTATCCATTAAAAGTTACGTTTTCAGTTTATTGCTAACAATTATTCCGTTTACAGTCACCAAATATCCTCATTATTAGAAGAGATTATTTTAAGTAAGCACCAGCTAATCCGCATTGTTCGTGGTAGCTGGTGGCTTGGGTGGCCGGTGTGTCCGTTGTACGACACTGGCTGATCTCTAATTTTTATTAATATAGACTGTTTAAACCACTACTGGTCTTGGTGATGTTGCATTCGCCTCTGTCTAATGAACGTAGCGACCAAAGCTGCACCGATACCAACTTTACCGATCCTAAACCGGTTTTCAAAATTTTGCCGGTACCGATACCGAAATCCAAAATTGTGTCCCCAATTTTTCATCAAACATGTAGTTTTCTGCAACAGTCCAATAATTATTAAAATAAAATTTTTTTTAAATAGTAACCCACAGTTAAAACATAGCTAGGAAGATACTCAGTGATTTCCTGAGCAAAAGGCTGCGAACCGCATGTCAATTTCGAACGGTTCCAGAGTTAACGATATTTCTGCAAAATCCATTATCGGTATAGGTGCAGCCTTAGTAGTGACATATACTAACGAATCAAGTACTATTTTAGTGTAAAGGGTTTACCTATGATAAACTCAGATTACTACAATAATTTTGTATGCCAATTATCTTCCTCCATAAAAGGGTTATTTCCATAATTTATAATACTAAATGTTATCATAATAATTCCTTTAATTCATGTAGGTTTTTTTGGAGATGCTCCTCAAAGCGCTAAGGAGGCAGGCCATCGATTACACCATTACTGTAACATTCACAAACAGATAGATATAGCGTTCCTATGACGAACTCCAACTTACTAAGGATAACATCAATATGGCGCCTTCATATTGGCTTCCCGATCGCCCTAGTCACGCTTCTAAAACCTGCTTTCAACGCACTTCCGTAGGGAAGTAGTCACTCTGAAACCACTTACGCGATGTGATGTCATACTTTCCCCTTTCCATGTACAATTCCCGAAGAAGCGACTTGGTTTCGTTCTTTTTCCTTTGAGCCAACAATGTGTTTTTACCGTCATGCCACCGTCAAAGGGTTTGCTGACACTCCCCACGCCGACCAACAATGCTTGCCTGCCTCTTCGACAATTAGATGAAAATCGTTTCAAATAGTTTATCCTATTATCATAGCAATATCATAACGATATTATAGACTGGCCCATGAGTATTGGTCAGTTTACACCTAGCTAAGCTACGAATTAGTACTGGTATTGGCATTATCTCAGACCTAGTTAAGCTCTGAATTGGTATTGGCATATTGACAAGAGTTACTGATTGTCAATTGTTAAATAAATAATATATGGAGAAAGCTGTTGTACTTCTTCCTCTTGATATATTCCACAATCTATGCAAGTGACAGGTTTTCAAATCAACAGTTATGCACACCTTCCAAAACTTGTTACAGTAGACATCTCCGAAACAATTACCTGAGCTAAGGAAACTCACAGCCTTAAATATAATTAGGTGTATAGATGCGTATAAGTCTACTCAGTTATCGCTCTGAAAACATGACTCGAATGCTTTCTGACACCTGCTGTCATATAAATTGTTGTCCCTTACTAACAAGTATGCGAGCAAAGGCTGTTGTACAGGCATCTCGTAACTTTAACGGTGCAACTCAAAGTGCGTAGAGTCTAGAGGTTCTTCCCAATAGTCGCATGTTTAACTGAAGACAAGGCCACGATCAACTCTCAATGTAATATAGTGTATACTAGGATGTAATTAATAATTACAACTACTATTCATCAATAGTTGGTTAAAAGTAAAACAGATACTACAATTTAAAACTTTTGCATCGGAAGCACTTACCTAAGGCTCCAAAAAAATCATTTCCAAGAAAAGGAAAGCCTGGCCGATTTGCCAAAACAATCATTCGGAAATCAGAATGCATTGGGATGATGTTGCTGCTTGACAAATTATCTGGAAGAGCAAAAATGATTTACACTGATATACAAATGTTTCAATTTAGTAAGCAGACCCTGCATCAGGGATTGAAATGGTACAATTTGCACCCTAGACCCTTAAACAACACCACACTTAGGTCCCACAGGGTTACCAAAATTGTGCCATTAAACCTAAAGAGCCCAATTTTACCGGGGGGGGGGGGGTTCAGAAGGTCAAAATTATTTAGCAAATAAGGAAAATATACACTACTTGTAAATTTCTTGCATTCAGT
>JAHWFP010085429.1:0-38698 GCA_023313725.1 Lithobius niger | reverse complement strand
ATATCTAAAATCATGTGCGTTGTCACGTCTTTTAGTTAATGTTTGAATACACATGTAAGATAAAATTGACCCTCCCCCCCCCCAAAAAAAAAAATCGACTTCCGTGTTAGCTTGTCTATTTACTTGTCATCATTTAACTGGATGTAAACGACCAAAAAACATTCGTTTTTTTTGCGCAATAAATTTAAGTTGACTGTGCTGACGCCCTGAAGTATAGTGAGGTTTCTGTGAATTGAGTCATTATTTTTTTTTTTGTACGAAATGTGCACCAAACTTACAATTTGCCACATTTTTGCTGGCAGTGACTGTAACCATGTCTCTAGCCTCGGTGCTCGTAAAGTCAGTTATAGTGGTCCTACGTCAATTCTGTAGACGCATTTGTTTTGTAATGCCAACCAGATATGACGAAGACGATTAAGGCATTTGCAATGCCATTGAAAGCAGCATTCAAGATTATCTGCATCATCGATCGAAGCATCATTGCACTAGTTACGAGGAAAAGAAAAAAATAAACAATTTTCCTTGAACGGTTTCACTGCCCCGCAGTGGAGCTCAGACAATGACGGTAAAAGAGACATCAGTGCTGCAAACACGACTGTCTAGGTTCCTTCTGGCCTCAAACAATAGAAAAAAATGTGCGCGGTTTCTGTCATCCTGTACGTGCAATGGAGGAAATATATATATCAATATTCTTTACAACTGCAAAGAGTAGGGGCAGACTCCCCCCCCCCCCCATGCTCTCAACGGCGAACACCGATTCTATAAAATGTCGAACTTTATTAGGTATTAACCAGGCATTCTGCCGGCAGGCACGATCGTCATAAACTATTTCAGACGAGCGTGGCTGTCGGGAGAATGTCTGATCAAGGGTCTTTACTAAATAAAGGCCGCCGTTTTGGCGAACGGGTGTTGTTCTTCATTGGATGTTTGGGAAAAGTCGTCCCCCTACTTTTTGCTATTCTATATTTAACTTCCACACACTTCAAAATAGGTCCTTTTCAACTGCAATACGTGTTTTAGGTGCACAGAAAAAAAATCAACACGGAGTAAATTGGCTTCAGCTCTAGTGTAAACTATTACAAAACATATCTTTGTACCAAAAATTATATAAAAACTACAATAATAAATGAAGGATCAGAAGTTACCCCCAGTACTTCCTTGATTAGGAGACCTTACCCCAAACTGAAGAGGTGAGGGGCCTAGGAATTTGGTTCACTACGAATTTAAAACCGTCCTTACACTGCCAGAAAGTTGCCACTGCAGCTTTCCGCCGCTCCATGATTGTAAATATGTGTTTTTTTTTAATCTGGGTGTGTTGCCACCAGGATTTGGGAGTTCAAGGTGTTTGTGCGTTCTATCTTGGAATATGCTACAACTGTATGGTCCCCCTACCTGGCCAAAGATATTGACCTCTTGTAGAAAGTCCAGCGCCGTTATACAAAATATCTCCCTAGATTCCGGGAAATTGTTTATCGTGAAAGATTTGTAAGATTGGGTCTGGAGGTGCTTGAACTGCGACGTATAAAAGCCGACCTCGTACCTACATACAAGATACTTCATAATTTAATCGGCATTGACCTTCCGTTTTTCGATCCTGCACAACGCCTTATGTGTACATGCGGTCACGAGTGGAAATTGGCCATACCTGCATGAAACCGCCAATGACTGTCGCCGGCATTTCTTCTCGGTTCGTGTGGTTCCTATTTGGAACGCACTCAGTGTAAAGACTGTGTCTGCACTGTCGGTTTCGACCTTTCGTAGGTTGTTTGATGAGGAACCGTTTCACGTATTTCGGAAACGTCCATTATTACTCCAGGACACCTAATGGTTTTATTCTCACCAGCACCAGCAACCCCCCCCCCCCCTCCCATCCTTCTTCACTTTGAGAACTGTGTTGGTGGTCCCACACCCTTCCGTCCTGTTAAAATATACCGTTTAAAAAAAATGTTAACGGCACTTAGGCCGCTTGTAGTAGTCCAGCCACCCTATTCTGTCAGGTTGGCCTTTGATTTATTATATATATGTATGTATTTTTTTTATTTATTTATTTTTTAATTGATGACAAATCCCACGATCTGGGTGCTTTAGTTTTTAGTATTCACCGTAGCATACAATTTTTTAGCACTGTTTATACTTTTTAATTGTACAGCATCATTTTGGACCTTTTAACACTTTTCACACCCTTCGTACGTCCCGCACGTTTGGCGATGCCATCGGGGGCCTTTGAGTCCCTGGCAGGTCTAACCTTGGTGGTAAGTCGTTCGTGTCCTCAAACCTCTTACCATCATCATTCCTTGGCCGTTTTATGTACACTGAATTTACATGTAATTGTGGCTGGCTGTTAGTGACTCCCCAGTCCTTGCCAGACCCGTTGCTATCGCAACAAATATTATTATACAATTAATCACCAAATGCCAAATGTGTGCAGTTACGAACGATGGCTAATCACTTTTAAAAAGCCTAAACCGTATCATCAGTTATTAACAGCAAGTCCAAAACTTTCCTTTAAACGACTTTTAACTGATTGACTGCACTCATTCGCTTATATGCGGGGGACTTTTCGATGCGGGGAAACCCCCAAACACAGGTGGTTGTAGTGACGATCAATTTTGTTTCACCCTTAACTCTCTCAGCTTCACTGCGTGGTGGTTAATACGTTCAGGGAAGACTTTGTTCCTCAATGGAGGTAACGAAGAGGTACAACAAAAATAAAAACATTAAAAAAGATTTGAAATTTTATAGTGATATGCTTCATCTAACGTCGGGTTTAGAAGAGTTATTCAAAACACTATTTGAAGAGTATTTACACCTTAACAGATATTAATTCTTTTAAACTGTCATTCGTGTCGCGTACTGAGAAACTAGGTGAGGTTAGTGGCAGCTTATAGTATTATGTAACTGTAAAAATGAAAAAGGAATTCGTATTTAGGCACTAGTTAGAATTTAAGTGACTCTATTTTACTAAATTCCCTTAACTGGCGAAATGGTCAAAGCAAATCGCCTAGAAATTCAGGTTTTATTATTAATTTTGAGGAAGTGAACTGCCCCTATTGCTACACTTTGTCAGCAACTTCATTTATTCAGTGTAGTTGATAATTGTCCACGGTATCAACCCACCATATAATTACTAAATTTTCAAGCCTAAAAATTACTAAACAAACATGCATAACAGGCGAGACACAATAGGATTGTATCCTTTGGTATGGTGCCTTTGGCAAAGGCTCTCCGGAACAACCCTACGATTCGACTCGTGGTTAAAACCTGAACCAGAACAATTTCTTCTGGATATTTAATTTTTGCTACATTGTATTTCAAGAATTTTTATTCAAGTAAACTTTTAAATCCATCTTTAATAAAAAAAAAAACACACGCGTTTGTGATTTACATTCCATATACAACAGCTCGCCACACCCTTCAATTTCAAAAAATAGAATGTAGGCCTATTCCTCGAACCGTAAACTCAGGTGTGACATCATTTCAGCAAAGACTGTCTTAGTCCTATATTAGTTTTTTTGTTTTAGTCTCACTCAGTCTTAGTCTGTATTTAGTCTTATTATTAGCCTGTTTTACCTCGCCATGCAGTGAATCAATTTATTTGAATATTGCTGAAGGACGATATATACTTTTTGGCTTTGTAATGAACTTTACAGCAGCTATGAAATCCGACCCAAGTTAGTGACCCGATTGTTTTTCAAGACGGGCGAAAGTAACCTTCAGTTTGGCTTACTTAGACCCATATCCTTTCTTCCGTCAGCCACTAAATTTAGATCCAAGAAGAATATGAGCACTTGTTTTTCTTTCTGCTGCTAGTCCAGATTATTTTGTATTGTGTATTCTACACTAGGAAAAAAAAACAGCAATTTTTAAAGCTCAAAAACATGTTTGTGTTTACCAGCCAAGCTTTACACAATCAATACCCTCATGGCATATTTCCCCTGTTTCGATCCGCATGCAGGCAGACAGAAAAGATGAGACAGGAAAATAAAATCTGGAAACCTCCGCCACCACCCACGTCGAGTTTAGACCGAGAGAGGAAGAGAGAAAAGCAGAAAGAGTATTTGAATATTGCGGCAAGCAAGGCCGAGACATTCTGTCCGTTTTATTCCGCTTTTCTACCCAAGCAAAAGAATTTATTGACGTTCTGGAGCACCTGAACAACAGTCGCGCAGCAGTTTGCATGCAAATTCTGCTCGTTCCAAGCAGATTAGATTCCATTATGTAAACAAGGCAGTTGAAAGCACTTAGACGTATGATACACTCGGAAAAGCGTTTTACTCGGCCGAATGTCCCCCCCACAAACGGAATACATGTTTTCACAAAAGGTGGACCGCTTACGAAGATTAAAATGGGTAAAATAGGAATGTAGGCTACTGGAGAACCACATGTGACACTAATTTGTTTGTTTTGCCACATTGTGTTCCATGTACTTTATTCTTTAACGTGTTGTTGTATTGCTGCTGTCACAATAAACAAATGACAGTAGTAGCAAACGACATCACTGAAACGCCTGTTACGCTGCCACGACGGACTGGCGACCAACCAACGATAAACCAGCGAACATTGAGGAATGGCTTTTGGTAGAGCGCTTGAGTTGGCAAACCATTGCTTAGGCCATATACTGCCCCATTATTGTGCCTCTGTATTTAATTGAAAAACTTTGTCACCAGTTAATATTACATCAGTTTTTATCAGTAATAATCACAATGCAAAGATATCTCCGAATACAAATATGGATCAATCGAAATTTTCTTTGCAACCACCTTTCGAGGTTCTTGCTAACTTGGGTTTGATTGGGGGTGGAGGGGGGGGGGGGTTGAGGCATAATGGCGCATCGACAGATAATTCTTAAGAGTTAGAGTGCAGTGGCCCGGGATACCATTGCGCCACACATTACAGAGGTGTTAACCAAACCTCAAATCTGGATATTATGGTATATCTGTACCTCCTTCAAAAAATGACAATTCCGGACAGGAGGACAAAATCATTGCCCAACTGACGTGATCTGAAACGGTGACGACACCATCAAGATGATGACGATAAGAGGCCGAAAGACCGTGAGTAGCCAGCGACACCAACGACATTTTGAGGAGGGAATAATCTCCCTCAAAAGGAACGAATGAATAAAGTTGGTGCAACCAATACACAAACGAACTAGGCTACACCATCTTTTCCCAGCGACTTCGGCGACAAGCTTTGATTGGTCGGTCGATGGATGATGTCAGTTTGGTCACGAAAAGTATGAAACCTTGAGAATTGAAACGACCGACAACGATCGACTGTGAACGACTGCCTCACGACTGGTTGTCCACCAACGGCTGCGTCGGGTAATTCGGTCGAAGAAATCGTTGCAGTTGCGAATGTTTTTAAGCCCTTGGGGCATTGTGAATCGTTCTCAAATGAGGGATTTCATTGTTTTTATTATTAATTAAAAATTTATTTCATAAACCGATGAAGTGAATCAGTACTGCCCAGGCAATAGAGGATTTTTAGTTTACATTGCAGATAAAATTTAATCGTTCACCAAAATAAGTATTAGTTTGTTTATACATTACTGATGGGATAATTTTTTGTTATTGTAATCAGTTTTAAACTTCCTTTCCTATATTCATTTTTCCACACTGTGTTTCGAAATATTACATATCTTAAGAAATCCTGGTGAATTTTACAGTCTTTAAAAGAAAACCGTTTCTTAACACACTGTTTGGATTAACCATGTTTTAACTTGTATAAAGACTACAAAGTATCAATAGACTATAAAGGTTCATATTTTGCTGAAAGATACACTATTTACCAAGATTATTTAACAAATGGTTTCTCAAAGATGGCATTCATTCAGTCCATCCAACAATGTACTGTAACAACTGTGGTTTAGATTAAACTAGTAACCAACATTACAGGGGTTGGAGTGACACATGTGGCTCTGTTTCCACGGTACTACTGCATTTTCCCATTAAGTCGGTCATCACCATTTAGCGTCGTGCCCGTTTTGTTGCTAGGTTATGCTTCTTAGAGCCTCAAGGCTTAACTTCAACAATGCTAAACAATTCGGAAAAATGCAAATTTGCCGATTTACACGGTTCAGAAGAATATGCAGGTTTCAATCTCGACTGTCTTCGCGTTGGGCTAATTTATTACATACCAGTCGTAGTTTCTTGTCTGTAGAACCAAAGAAACAGATTTGTTTTAGCTGGAGCAATCCTTCCACACGTTGGATTGCAGTATATCATTACTTGATTGCACTTAACAGTGCATAGTTCATAGTTCATAGGATTGAATTGCGCTAAAGCTTAGTCGCAGTTTGTTAAAAACTAGCTGGTCCTGGCGTAACAAATGCCAATTAGGCCGCGATGTTTTCACACTGTCTTATTTGCTGTCGTACTGGTCTTTGTTTCTGTTGCTGCCCAGAGTTTCACTACCCAGAGTTTTCCGTTGACAATACATGTCATAATATTTTGTTTATATCTTAATGTTAATACTAATCGAAATTACGCCTCTATTGCCCCCACTTGACCTTATCATTGCCACCGTGCAAAGAATGAACATGGTCTCCCTTTTTCATTGCTACTCCGTCCCTTTTCACTGATGCGCAAACAGGTTGAACACGCACAATTTTTCCCTCAACAATACATGTCGCAATATTTCGTTTCTAACTGATTGTCAGTACTAATCGAAATTACCCTTCTCATTGCCGGCCGCTTACCCTTATTCATTGCTGCCGTGCAAAAAAATGAGCGCGCGTGCCCTTTCTCATTGCTACCGTTCTAAAATGAACATATTCCCTTTTCACTGAATTCTATCGCATTAATATCATACGTTTCGATTGGTTGTTATAATGACTACTTTCCTCACCTATGGTTCAGAGCAAGCGAAATATTTATGTAAATCTCAGTGAAATGACAAAGGTTAGCCAATTAAAACAGTTAATCTCCACGCCGCCCCTTTATAACCTAAATATTTCCTGGAAGGATGTCAGGAAGGGGAAACAGCTACAGACATCCTGCTTGTTTCCTGGCTCCTTGGCTCGATGCAACGGAGACACGTCTTTAATTATCGTCCGTAATAATTTTCTGGCGACTCGTCAGCTGGGAGCCGTTTTGAGCATTAAGTCATAATTAAACGAGCTTTCAAAATTTTATGTCATCCTTGCCAGAAGAAAAGGGAACAGCCCATTCACTTTGCTTATCAGTCATTTGAAAGGAAATATTAATTACCTTATTTAAATGAAAAAATGAATGAGACAAAACTTATTTGCAATTATTATGGGTTAAACTCCAAACGATAACGATCGTAAAATATATTCTTCTGCTTCCGTCCTTCCTCTCTCTCTCTCTCGCTTTCTCGATGTTTACAATTTTACAACCTGACGAATCATAATACTTGAATGGCATTCGCCACCGGTCTCTTCACGTTTCTCCCAAAATTAATCAAAGTCATTTTATCATTGAGGCGTAGCGTGATGGTGAGTGTGTGTGTCTGTGTGTGTTGGGAGGCTTTGAAGTTTAATAAATTAAATTATGCTTAATTAGGATTTTGCCAAAGAAGCGTAAGATGGTATGACGCTGCATTAAGCTACAGGACACATGACGACCCAAGCGTTATTAGGTATTCAATATGGCAGCTAAAATGATAAAGAAAAAGAAAATAAAAACGGCGAGAGATTAAAAAAAAAGTTTTTAAGCGGGTATAACCGAGGGTGACGGTAACCAAAATTAATGAGGACGAGAAATATGCAAAGTAGGAAACTGGCTGCTTTTAGGCTGAGGGTGGCGAAAGATTAAAATTGAAAACTTGTTGTATGGAACATCAAAGAACCTAATATTTTTCCATAGTAAGCCTATGGAAAGAGAAATGTCTAGAAATACGCTGAACGTGTTGATTTCAGGTTCAGACGTTCTGGAGTGACCTTTCCCTCCATTTTAGAGTTTTGTTTACCCTTTCAACTTTTATTTTAATTATGAGCCCTCAGGAATACCCTGGACGTGTTGATTTCAGGTTTAGCCGTTTCTGGAGTGACCTTTCCGTAAATTTTAGGGTGTTGTTCTACTCTTTCAACTTTTATTTTAATTATGAGCCTTCAGGAATACGCTGGATGTGTTGATTTCAGCTCCAGACGTTTCTGATTGACCTTTCCGTCTACCACTGCACCACTACACTGTGACTGAGGTTGGCGCTAATGACCAAGCTGTCGACGCGCCATTAATCCTAATCTCCCCCCCCCCCCTCCCTTTCCGTCTATTTTAGGGTTTGGTCTACACTTTCAACTTGTATTTTAATTATGAGCCCTTAGGAATACGCTGAATGTGTTGATTTCAGGTCCAGACGTTTCCGGAGTGATTCTTTTGGTCCATTTTAGTGTTTCGGTCTACCCTTTCAACTTGTATTTTAACGTATGAGCCTTCAGTGGTCTCCTTTCTTTGAAAAATGGCTTTGCCGATTATTTTCTTAGCTATTTGTTTGATCAACGATTGGTTTGATCTTCCCGAAGCGCTGCTTTTTATTGTTTTACATATTGCAACTTTTAGGCTATATATTTTTAATAGAAGTACCCCTTGTATTGATGTGACCTTTGGTTCATTCTAGTAAAGACCGAGTTGGTTGATAGAAGTCATACTCACAAATGTTCTCGCACAACCGATGGACTAGATCAAGTTTTTGAATTTTCCGTGGTCAGTGGCTGCCACGTTTTTCAGGCTCACAGTAGTCATGCATTCTATACCAGCAAATCAACAGTTAAAATAGCCAGAACTGTTGTTAGTCGAACTGTTGATGTGGTAAAGCAGGACGCGTCACTATACTGTGAGCCTGAAAAAGGGGGCAGCCACTGACCATGCCCCCCCCCCTAGAACTAGTCCCTTTTCATTGTGAGTGAACATTTGTGAGTATGATTTGACGCATACCCATCAATTTTACCTTCTTTTATGAAGTTTAGAAATAATAACAAACATGAGCACGAGTGCCAGAAATATAATTTGACATATTACGTAAAACAAAACAAACAAAAAACGTTATTGTGTTGTGAGCAGGGTGTAAGGCAACATCAAAACACTCAGAAAAGTAAGTTAAGCAAGAAAAACTATGTAAGGTGTGGTACTCTGTCTTTAAGTGTCATCGTAGGTGTGTACACAAAATAACGAGTCACCATTTGTAATTTGGAGTATTTCATAGATCTCCCTACGCTGGTGAAAGAAACCGCTAAAAGGTTTTCACCTCTGAAAGTAGTGTTATTACCTACGCCAGCAAAACAACCACGAAGTTAATTCCACCGACTATTAGTTCAGAGTAACGTTCGGTAACAATGGTTGTTTTTTTCCTTTAACATTTGTAGTAATAGTTGGTGGAGTTAGTTTGGCAGCAGAATAGAATAGAAACTAGGTGTACAACGGGTTAATCTCCTCCATCATACATGGTGTCCCAAAAGTCAGGGTTACCCAGGTGATATACCAGGTGTTCATGCTGATATATATATATATCGGTGATTTTTATCTTTGTTCATCATAAGAAACAATGATAGCGTACCATCAGCATGAACAAAGATAAAAATCCCTGGTCTATCAGCATGAACACCTGGGTATATCACCTGGGTATATCACCTGGGTGACACCTGACTTTTGGGACACCCTGTATATTAAAAAACATGGAATTTTCGTTACATAACATCAGTTTCTTCATAACTAAAATACAAGCTGTTGTGATATGCTGGCCCCCGGTTTACCTGAAGTTGCTCACAACATGACTGACGGGGCAATTGGGTGGAGTTTTAGAAGGTTGATAGCAAAAGTTGGGAGAAAATTTTGATACAAAATTCCTAACGTTCAAAGCTTCTTAAACCTATGATAAAAAAAGATGTTTCCCAAAACGTGGTTCAGATTATTGGATGTTTTATTGGGCTCACCTGAATTGCGGGTTTGGGGCACAAAAGGATTCATGAGGATGAGGCTTGTATTAGATTTAATTTGAATTGAATTTACATTTAAATGGTGATAAATAGAAATTGTATAGTCTTATATGAATCGGGATGCAGCTCACGCTAGCATTGATTAAGTCTGGGTTGAAGTTAAGCTAGGGTTAGGGTTTGGGAAAATATTCTAAATAAAAGGCCTAAATGGCATCTCGATTGATGCGGGAGTGGGATCAGTGGGAGGACCAGGAGGGAAGTGAAGTTTAAAGCTAAACATTCAAGCCCAACATTCTTCCATCACGTGGGGTTACAATTGATTGCTCACAAAACGTCAAACATAAGTCTTTCGTTGTTGATAACAAAAGGTGATATTAAAATACAAAGTCTTCAGTCTTGAGTGTTATAATCATTGTTGAACTCTGGAGATAACAATCGGGTGTTCAGATCGGCAGCTCGATATCGGCAATCGGCAGATGTAAACAAACTCTCTACAAAGCTAGAGGAGATTAGCCTGCCAGCCCGGTTTCAATTTAGCTGTTTAGATCCTCCTATGGTTCGGGTTATTATCTTGGTTGTTGTGCGATGGTGGGGATGATATCTCTATTTTCCAAGGCGAACAGCCCACTCTCCATGGCTAAATTCTACAGTATTGTTTTATTTTTAGCGGGTGAGGGTGGGTTTTTGTTAATTTGTAAAGTTTGTCCAGTGTCATTAATTTGTTAGTGATACGTTGTCGTGTTGGTATTTGTCACTCACAATTCACCAACTGCAGCAGTAACTACCAGGCAAGATCGCAACTTTACAATAAATTGAACTTTATAGTAATGTATTACTTGCTCCTACGGTTATTATCGGATTTAACTTCTGACTAGCCCTGAGATTGCTTTTCTACGCATATGCTGCTCCCACCGTATTCCCACGTCATGGGACCATTATTGTATAACATATTCGGCAACTAGTATCCCAACAAAGCTCGTGAACGACACACGAGCTTTGTTCACACGCATTACCGGTGTGAACATCATCAATTATTATCAACAAAGAAGACAATGGTTTCAACAATAGATTAACTATTTTTGCATCCTGCCACATCTTTATCCTAACCACTCCACGCCCTTAAATATCAAAAGGAGCATCCAAATAACATCCTCTACCGACCTGTACAGTGAGTTTTCGCTTTATATACCTTCTTTAACTATCTTGTCCAAATGTCTCTTCCGGAATTGCGTTTATTCTACGTGTGAGCCACAGTTACTCCATCCATACGCTAATAAGCCGGTTCATATGTGCAAATCTCGTATTACGTATATTATGAACCTAATAAATGCTATACTCTAGACTAATATTCTACCAACATTTAGGTGTTAGGTGTTCCTCACAACATCTAGACACACTCTAGTGAGTCGCCACCAAGTAATGAGACATGATCAGTGCCAACCACAGTGCCACAGGCAATTATAACAAATTGTTATTTCTACCGAAAAAGAAACCCTTTTGGTCGATAGCTTGGTTGGGATGGCTCCCCTCCTTTGAATCTATCCCTGAATCTATAGGCGGTCACCTCCACCCCATCTTCCATGGGCCTTCATCTTATGTTTTCAATGATTTTCAAAGAATTTATTAGCACTTTGATGAACACCGTTAACACGCACAGCCTGCTAGTGAAGCTGCCTTTTTAATTTAAACATTCAACGAATTTAATTTATTAGGATGGCTTTTTGAAATTGATGTATACAATAGTTCTTGAATGAAACGTAAGTACATAACAGTGGCTTTCTGTACGACGTCATTCTTTCGCTAATGGCTTATTTCCAATTGTCCTATACACCAATTCTTGCAACAGGTGGCTCATGTCTCATTACTTGACGGCAAATCACTAGCGTGTGTCTAGATGTTCTGCGGAGGAAGCGTTAATAATGAAATGTAGCTGGAATATTTGTCGCTACTAACATTTATTAGGTCAATACTACACGTTGTGCATGTGTGCACATTTGAACAGGCTTATTAGCACAAGGACAGTAAATTAGTACTTCTCACGTAGCTAGAGCACAGCACGTTAGTTTCCAAAGGTTACGCCATGCTAGCTGACTGGAACACTAATCTATATTATGCTACCTGGCAGTAATCGGAAAAATCTTTGCCCCGTTGCATATTGGGAGAATTTGAGAGGTTGATGAAGTTGAAATAGTACAAATAACAATGCTTGCTATACGCATTTCTAATGACGTTTATATCATGTTATCAATATCTATACGTCAAGCGAAGCAGGACAAAATGATTTGGAAACAGAAACAAAACAGTAATTGATTTAAAAAAAAACTAGTTTGTTTGTTTCCGCTTCTCAATATTTGACTCAAATAAATTCTTAATCTTAACTTAACGGAGCAGTATTTGTCCAGTAATTCTGCACAAACTTGCGGGGGACAATATCTGCAAAGAAAACAGGGTTAGCTAAAACAAAAAACAAAACAACACAAAAACAAAACAAAAACAAACAAGCGGCTACAGCGACTGCCTAGTCGCACCAGTCTTCTGTAGGCTACAGTTCCCCCACTTCCAATGTTGAGGCGCACACCTCTATAATGCACTACAACGGCTGTCTCTATTATACTAATCTAAAAGCACTAACCATCACAATTGCTGGTTAAAATGTGTTAACTTTTAGGCCTATTTTACATTTTAGGCTTAATTGTCAGCCTTTAGGCCTAATTTTAACGAGCAGTTTTAATTTCGTAAGTAGCAGCTAACGGAGAGTTGAATTGTATAGTAAGCATATCATTTTTGCAACACGGTGCGCCTACAGGTACACAGTTACAGTGTTAACAACGTAATGCGCAACGTAGCGTATATAGATCAGTGGGGAAGTGACGAGAGAGACGCTGTTGATGACGCTGTTGCGACTCGTAGCAATTTGACGTTGCCGTGGTAACATGATTTTAGGCCTAATTTTCATATTTTAGGCCTATTTTTTTAATGCAGTTTTGATTTCGTAAGTAGCAGATAGGCCTAATGGAGGATTTGATTCTACGGTAAACCTTCATTCACACAACAATGCGACGATACTATTTTAAACGAAGCTAAAAGCCATTTCTTTTTATTGCGGTGTTATCTTAAGATTTCAAATCGACGATCAAATGTTATTATTTAATTTAGTGACGTCGAAGAAGTCTATAGCTATAAGGAAGTAACGATGTTTTAATTTGCCATGTTCTTTAACTAACTTCTCACACTCAATCGAACGTTGTAAACAGTGGTCGTCAATTTCTGATACCGTTGCGAAGTTGAAAAAAGCGACGGACGGACGGACAAAGTCGTTGCAATAGTCTTCTCAGCCGGTACGGCTGTACAGAAGACTAAAAGGAGATTACTGTAATTGACACTTGAAGTAAAACAGACAAGATGTCAACGAAATTTAGGAAATTGTAGTTTTTATCCAAACTTAAGCTAAATCCCCAGAAAAACTTTTGAGGGTTTCGCATTGCTGAGTAAAAAAAAAAAATCTGTATACTTATGGTCGTGTGTAATACATTGCTTTAAATAACTGGATTAACGTTTGGACCCATGAAGAAAGACCGCACCAACATTAATATTCTCCATCGGCTTATCTCTAAGAATACCATGTGGAGCACGTTCGCAGCGTATGCCCTCTCGCTTGAAAAGACCGTACACACATCCAAAAAGAGCCGACTTTGTACTTTCCTCTTTCCATCACTGCAAGTAAGTCTGCACACTGCAACGCCCTCTAATTGTTGGAAATCGAGGAGAACTCACAACTGAGGCCGTAAAGTAATTGACAGCATGAAATGGGACCGGATGATAAAAAGCACTCAGTGGATGTGCTGTTGTAGCACGCGCACACCCCACACCCAGGCGAACACGCACGCACGCACACACACACAGACACATGCACACTCCCATCATCTTGGGCTCCACTTCGTCTCCAACCGCATTTAACCGAATGGGATGGCGTTGTCTGGTGCCGCGACAAGGACTATTTCTTCCTCCGGCGGCAACCAACTCTACACAGAAAAAAAGAACAAAACTAGCACCACAAAGCGAAAAGCAAAAAAAAAAAAAAAACTGATCTACATTCTTTTGTGGATTTATTCAAAGAGTCTTCCTTCTTCAACATTTCTTCATTTAACAAGTCCTTCTGCTGAATACTGATGCATTCTTACGCCCAATAATTCTGTCAGCCCAATAACAACGAAAAGCACTTTGTTTCAGCCTCCCACCACCCCTCCTTTCCCGTTCCCAGTGCAAACCATTGTATACACGTGAATTACAACACCATCCGAAACCCCAACTACGATCTTTGCCGATTCTAGTTTGCCGTGTCACGTTACGCGACATATTTCCAACCTCTTCCGTTCATTCCGCGTTTCATTTCGGCCAGTCTATCATTGTTTCCCTGTGTATACATGTATACATCTAGATAGGATTTACACCCACCTCCCCGCCCTCCGAGACGACCCAACCATCCGTGAAATAGAGGGAGGGAGTGCACGTTTATCCTGCTTGCTGGCTACACCTAATTGAATGCCGAGTTGAGTGCGATAATTCTGGCAAGTCATCGTTCGCGATAGAAGCTCACGTCTCTCTCGTTCACTCTTTTAGTGGATGTAGTGGGGGCCCTTCTGTGTTAATGCTCCATACATCCTGATGAACCAAGCCACCCCTTCTCCGCACTGAACGGTGTCTAACAGCAATTATGAATGCCTATGGCTTTAAAGATGACAGCATTACGAGGTCTCTAGATTTTGATCAATGCTCATAGCTTGGTTAACGTTCATCTATTGGTGCTTTCCACCCACACCCATCCACCAAACAAGCCCAAGAGTTACACAACTGATTACTCGTCCGTTATGCCCCATTATCGGAAAATGAGCTAGCTACGGCCTCGGCTGTCCTCTCCTAGCATCCTGCCAGGCTTGTCACGTCACCAAGCACCACCATCAGTCGTTTTCGAGTTCCCAGCATTTATTACGATTTCTCAACAACCATCCATCTCATCCACCCATCTAACCAACTCCCTTCTCCCACCCATGGGCCCATTTGTCAACGAGGACTTTCCTCTTCAGTCACTTTTAACGCTAAGCTGATTAAAGGATATTATCCGGCTGATACAGCTTTGCCACTCGTCACTTTATGGGATTTAATCGCGGAAGTAGTAGGAGTGACATGGGATAAGGGCTGGCTCCTTGAATCTCTCAAAATTGGCAAACATTTTTTAACAACAAAAGATTGAACGACCAACCTAATTCTTGACCTTCGTAATTCATGGTCTGACGTACCTTTTCCTTCATATCCTTCCTTCCACTAATGATTAAATTGGACTGATGAAATAAGGACATAATTGGTGTGAGCAAGGTAGAAGACTACCGGCATGTAAAAGTAGTAAATATATAATTTAAAAGGGTTTTTTCCTTTGGAACTTCATGCCATTTCCCAGAAAATAAGTAAAAGGGTTTGTGGAAAGCGAGTACAAGTTTACGCCATGTTGATGCGACCTCTTTTCTTGTAATAGATATAAAGCTTCAGATTATGAATTTATCTGGAAAAGTGTTCGTTTTGCATGCGTTAAATCTCTATTAAATTCTGCCCGTTTTCAAACAGGTTTTGGCCAGATGTGGTAAGTGTTACGGCGCATTTACACAACGAAACCTTCTTGCTCGCCTAACGTTATTTGCTAGGCAACCGTTATTTATTTACGAAGAATTTCCCGTTTCTGTTACATGAGGTAATAGGCAACATGTATTGTAAATAACAACACGGACAAAAAACAAAGTGCAATAGTCATTTTAAACATTGGTACCACATTGTTGCCATTTCTCGCTATTTCCAAAATTTGCTATTCTCGCTGAAAAATCAGCATCTAGCAGTGATCAAACGAGGGCAGAATAAATAGCTACCCGCAGCGAGAATTCAAAATCCAACATGGCGTCCATTTCGGGGTTTTCGAATCGAAGACAAATCATTGAATACCGGCATTCAGAAATCTGCCCGTCGTTTTGTACAGCAGTAAAAATTGTTTTCTAGTTGTCGTAAATCGACGCTGTCATGTCGCACGCTTCGTACGTCGCGTCGCGAGGCACGAGGAGAAGATCTGCGTCCGCGTTGTTGCCATGGTTACTACATATAGACAACTTGAAAACCACATTCTTCGGTAAAGGCGAGAAGCAGCCAGCAGATTTAGTATTAACCAAGTGAAAGCTAGTAAGCGAGAAAATTGTCGTTGCATAAACGAGCCCTTAGCCTAATTTCTTGCTTCGTTATTTCTGTACCCGTGTATTGATGCGAATTAAAGAAAAGCAAGGGACCTTTGCTGGTGTCTGTCTGCTTGTCTGAGCCACAACAACTTTTTTACCAATTTCCGATTCATTTCAAATTGTTTATAATGTATATTGTAGCCAGATTTTTGTTTTAAGTTCACAAATCAGTAAAACTGGGTAAGGCCTGATGGTGGGTTTTATGACTCTTACGTCTGAAAAATTATTGACCAAACTCCTTAGTGAAATTGCTCAGACAACTCAAAGAATTGATTCGTAAAGTAACTCGTTAAAGTAGATGCGCCATGTCTTTGAATAAATAGTCGAGGACCTATTAGTTTTAGATATACACAAATAATAAACAAATTAAACTAACACATCATCCATGTGACGCTTCAAAGCTTTGTTTTTATTTCTGTAATGCCACAACCGTTGAGCCTTTTAGAAAAGTACAAAGCAGATATGTACTCCTGTTCACTTAACCGACAAAGCAGAAATGTATCACTGAAATTAAAACAACATAAAGCTAACAAGCCACCTGCAACGAAAAGAAGTTTGCTAACTTGGCGTGCTGATAGTTAGGCGGGTCAAACAGGTATAGACGTATCCGAAATGTATCATACATGCGACTTATTGAAAATAAATTAAGCATTAAACAAATTAATTATTTCCTTTGGTCGCTAAAGTTGAAGCTGAGTTATTTGATTTTGGTTATCTCTATTTTTGAAAAAATCTTTACGAAAATTGGTTCTCCTTTAGCGTTGTTTAAAACTGGAACAACTCGAGGAAATCTGCTATCATTTTGCAATAAACTAATGACCAGATGTTGGTCTCTAATGCCCGGTTGGTCTCTTTCAACTTATTAGAAAATTGTTCAACACCCTGTAGGAGAACAGAAGAAAGACTCAATAGTTCAGCTTGCTGAAAATTTTTTAAATCTTTTAGCCGCCAAATTTATTGAGGATCCTTTCTCCAAAATTACTCTTTCCTCCAAATTTTTTCAAATATACGTTCTCTTTCTATTTGTGGCGTGTCGGAATGATGACAAGAAAAATATCTTGTTTAGTCACGGATTTTTCAAAAGCCGCCAACACGTTCCCAAAAATAAAAAAATAAAATCGCGGCTCAGAAAAATCATCTCATTTGCCGGGTGACGCAGACGACAAGATTTTCTTTCAACTCGCTTATACAGTCCACTGAGTGCACATTTATTTCGTCGAGTAACAAAAAATAAAAAATAAAAGTAATGACAATCTTTTTTTGTATTCATCGCCCTCCCTCCCCCCGTTCACAAATGCCAAAGAAATTCTATGAATTATGGAGTCACAGATATGGATAACAACAACAGATGTTTCTATACTAAGACGAATGTTCTTTGAGTCAATCGATGAACCTTCCCTTCGGAATCCTGGTAGGGTACAGAAGCGGGTCTCATCTATCCTCCTGCAGAAGTCTATATCTTTGATAAATTGCGCGACGTATAATCTTTCGCACGTCCTTCATTGCTTGAATGTCAAAATGACAGAGTATTTTCACAATCTAGGCACAGGTTAGGGCATTTTGTTGGCGTCATACTGTCGCAAGATTAAAAATTAATGTTAGTTTCTTCTATCATACTGCTTAAGAAAGTAGTTGTAGATTTGTTTAAGTTCTTTTTTGCTAATCTTCTTTTTCTGAACAACAATTTACTTGAGATTGTGAAGTCGACACTTCATCTTAAGTTGACGAAGTTTATTTCTCTCTGCCAATTGTATTCAAACGGGGAATATTGGAACAGAATATTAGTATTCAGTTGCAGTAAAGAAATCTGACTATTTAGAAGAAGGTTACAGACCACAGAAAATGGAAAAAAAATGTTTTGCCGTTGTAGCTGCTATTGGCAATGCTATGTGATATGTGCTACGTGCTACGGTTTGGTTAAAAACGGGCAGTCACACCAATCTGTGGCAATGAGGAAAACAAACTATATAACTAAGATCGTAGTTTTGTTTGTTTGTGCATGCGTGTGTGTGTGTGGGAATCTCGAAAATCCTTATCTTATTGAAGTTCGCAGTGCGATTCTCGATAATCTTAATTCTTTTGTTTGTTTGTGCGTCTTTAAAACTTAATTGTATAAGTAATGAGTTCAACAATGCTGATGAACGGCACAGTGCACAGTGCTGATGACGTCCTGATTTTTCCAACCTTAGATCATAACTGCATTTGGCAGACCTCTAGCATGTCTCTTTAAGCGGGGATATCTAGTCGAGGTCTAAATTAGTCTTGGATTAGCTTAACCCTGGATCTAACTAAATCTAATGATAGCTTGAGCGACTGCTAATGGTGGTGCTTAATTTTAATAACATTTTTAAGGACCTTCAACAATAATTTGCAGATGCAGAAATTCTGAAAACACAAATGAAACATTTATTAAAAAGCCGTTATATTTAGTTGCAAGTTGGCCTTAAATATAAACAGAAAGAGGCCCTGAAAGTCAGGTCCTCAAGCAGGCCTTACATTTGGCCTAAAAAAACCCAGTCGAGGACATCTAAGGGCCCCGCGCACACGGCAACCAAGCCACGCGGCCAGGTCGCTGTGGCCAAAGAGAATGCTTACGGCATATGTACCAATGCACACTTGGCTGCCGCGGCCAGACAGTCGCCGCGGCCATTGGCATCCCGGGCGGCGTTCAAGCGATCACAGGGCGACCATACTTGCTCCGTGTTCATTTTTCACCACGTGATCGAGAATTATCAAGGGAAAACGGACGTTTCCGCGCGGCACGTCGCCGTGTTGTTTTTGACCGCAACGACCACTGGCCGTGCGACCTGGACACCTAGTGCGTGGGTGGCCTAAGAAAGAAGCAAGAGAAGTGTTCAGCTCGAAAGCTGAAGTCGAAGTGATTTATTTCAGTGCAAAAAACAAGTGTCGAACTGTGACGTAAAGGTAGCTCATTGGCTAAATACACACGAAATGCTAACCGAAAAATATTATATATTAGAGAACTGCCTAGAGCAAACAAAATTACGATCTTACGAATAAATTGATACCATGACGACTTAAAACAAATAATCAGCAACACCTGGGCTCTCAAGTTGAACACAAACACAACAAATCACATACGATTCAGGACATATTTACACCCCACCAAAGATCAGAAAAAAATCGGAGTGAATCTTCAATTCATAAGGAAAGGAGTCTTCCTTAATTGTGGCCTCTTCTTACGAATAGACTTCAAAAGCTTGAAGGCTTTTTGGAACCGAGTAAGTTGCACACGAAGATGGTTTAATTTGCTCACGAAGACGGTTTGCAATTAAAACCTCTTGAGATTCACGTAGTGACAAATTTCATTTCACTTCTTACTGGAGCATTAAGGTTCTTGAAAGTCAAGGTTCCTTTCTTGACGTCAAACTCTTCTTACAGATGGGATTGACGCAAATGAAAAGATAGGGGCTTGCTTGGAGATACATCCCAGCCAAGACTTCGCCTTGCTTTGAAATGACATGCGCGGCATGTGCATGCCAGAAACCTCTTCAATTTCAATTGGCGGAGACGCATTGGGAAACATATCCCTCTTGGAGAAGAATTTAGCGGGTGAAATCCGCGATTCATCCACCGGACTTCACCAGAGAGCTGTTCCTCAACAGCAGAAGTCGGTGCTGACGATGGCCGAGGATTGTGATGGGGTTTGAACACTCTCGCTGCTGAAGATTTTCTTCAAATAAACTAATTGTCTGGGTTTAGCTAAACAAAGTGGCAACGTGTACCTACGAGAGTGCTTCACTGTAATGGTGAAAGTGTGTGCTTCTGTATGAACACGAAGTTTGACACGAAATCTTTCACAATTGACACGAAATTTGACACGAAATCTTTCACAATTTTTTTGTGTGGTTTAAGATAGGCCTCACGCAGCTATCGTATTTTTAAGAAATAGGCGTGAATTTGAAGCGTTTCCCTGCAACTTATGATTTTTAAAAAGTTCTTCTGACGGGCCTCCCCCATTGATTCCAGCGTTCCAAAGCGGTTCAATGCGACACTGCATTGCTGTATAAATTTTTTTTTAACAAAATGAATGATAGTGGTGAGTCTTAAAAATCTTTACAATAATGCAATTAAAAAAAATGGTATAGGTTTGTTATTGGCGAAAACTTTATGATGCATCGTTAAAAAAAGTCACCACTGATCTGGCAGCGTCTCGCGCCTCCCCTGCAGTTGCTCCACGCCCCCCTCGGGAGGCGCACCTTCTCGGTTGGGAAACGTGAGTACACACTTTTCGAAGCAGGTTCTGGGGTAACAGCAACCAACTTCTTACATCTGACTATAGCAGAGCGGTCATTGAGAGAGTAGGTTTCGCATGAACTATACATTCCACCCGGTATATAGGCTCACACTTGCTTGAAGTGTGTTTACTTCTGAGAACGCCGCTTGAACAACGTCTTCAAAAGGATGATTTGAAGATTGTTTGACGATTGGTTTGCATTGCTGCTGTTGATTGACTACTTGAGGACGATTTTGTCTGAAAGTAGCAACTGACTCTTGCTCCCTGGCTATTGTTTTACTCCGATTAGAATCGCGGGCCGGTGATAATTCCAAGCTATGTTTCTTTATTGTAGAAATCCGAGAATGAAAACAATGACACTCTTGTTGCAGGACATCATTGCCTCAAGCCTGATTGCTGACCGATTCTTTGACTTCGGTGGAATGATGTATGGCATTGTCGTTGATGAAACAATTAGACCTCGCGGGCTACGTCCCTTTCAGCATTGTTACTAAGGACGCTGCAGAGGATTTTCCCTAATTGTCAACCTTGATACTTCAGGTTTACGAATTGGTTCGTCGTTTTCATTCAAAATACGGAAAACCTGTTCAATATTTTCAAACTCTGTTTGGATGAATAATAGAAGTAAATCCACATCAACATTTGCTTTGCTGTACCACTCGATAAAAATTGACGAAGGGATGGCCAGCACAATTATTGGACATAACATGGCTCCCATAGTAGTAACGTCAGTTCCTATAATAAACTGATGTGCATCCGAGTATCTTCAAAAAGTTTACGCAAATCGTGACCGTCTATCGATATTTTGACATTTGTCGTTTTCAACAAACTATTTATGTGCGTGTCAACAAGAATTTCTGACTTGCTGGACTTTGTCTTTAATAAATCTACGGCAATATCGTAGTTGGCTTCACTGGAATTCAACCCTTGAATTATGCGTGCTACGTCATTTTGAAACTAACCCTGAAGAGATTTAAATTTATCAACTTCGCTGATGTTTGTATTTAAATCTATCCCCTGCGAAAAATGTTCCCAAAAAACGCTACCAATCCTGGCTCGAACCACTGAATTTACCTAATTGTAATTTAGACAGTTTTAAGTTATTTTCCAGACCTGACAACGCACTTGTAACAAAGATGACAACATCTTAGCTTGTGACCTTGCGTTAGCCAAAAAAAAACTTTTTGCCCGTACTTTTGAAGCAATAATTGAATCGATGCAATTTTCGAGATCTTCTAGTTCCGTTTCTTGATCTGCATCGTCACTGAGATCTTCAATTCTTTGAAAGATTTAATAAATGGTTGCTTCTTTTACCTCGAGTTGCCTAAGCTCGACTTACACTTCATTACTGTGTTCGGAAATTATATACTTTGCTGGTTTTAATAAAATACGATTAAATACAGTTTTACGACCAGCATGACTTTGTTTGTATTATCCTAGATCCATTGGGCTGTAGTGTACTACTACTATTACTACGAAATTGCTTTGATTCTTTCATTAATAAAAATCACATTTTGCGTTTTAACCGGAAAAAAATTACTGTTATTCTGGTTTATGCTTAAAAAAAAATTATTACGTTTACTCAGTAATAATTAGCCTTGTTACCTATTTGGACTATGCTTCGCGATTCTTGGTACCGTACCTAGCAGTGTTTAAAAACTTTGAAACCAGGTTTTTTTTTTTTTAGCTAAAAGTATTATCTTAAAAAATAGTATCCTGAGTTTATGCTCCATTACGAAATTACCTACTGTGGGCGTATGAAATCCTCACCAAAACTGGGGCCGTCCCGATCGAAAGAGTTTGACTGAAGAGGAGGGACCTACTAAAGCTATAAATTTGCTTCTGAACTAAAGCGCATAAAGTCCTTGACGGATCCTCTATAATAGTCCTCAAGGCGCCCATCCTCCAGTTAGTTTTGGCCGATGGTACGTCAGGCAAGGTACCAAACGAGTATAGGTGACTTTGCTGGAGGTTGGTAAAGTTTACGTTTTTAGTTTAGGTTTAAACTAATACTCACCATTGACCACTGCTAAATACCAAAGATGTTGACAACACAAGTAAAGCAATTATTAAAAAGCCTACATATTTAGTTGCAAGAAGGCCTTAAATATAAACGGAAAAAGGCCCTTGTAAGTCAGGTCCTAAAGCAGGCATTAAATTAGGCCTACAAAAACCTAGTCCAGGACATACAAGACAGATGGAAGAGAAGTGTTCATCTCGAAAGTTGAAGTCGAAGTGATTTATTTCAGAGCAAATAGAAGAAACGTAAAAATTACTGCACATGGGCCAAACCAAGTCTCTGGCTGTGACATAAAGGCAGATCATTGGCTAAATATACAGGAAATGATAACAGAAAAGTATTATATAAAAGAGAACTGCTTAAAGCAGAAAAAAACACGACCTTACGAATAACGCTGTAAATTAATACCATGACGGTTAAAAGAAATAATTAGCAACACCAAGGCGCTCAGGTTGAACACAAATTCAACAACTGTCACAAAATTCACGACAATGTGGAAGTCCACGCTCCGTGGTTCCAAATATGAAGCCTGATGCATGTGGCGTATCAGCGTTTATTTATGACAACAAGAAAACAGTTTTACTGCATTAAAAAATGGCGGTTGATTGATGAAAGCCAGTATTCGATGTGTTGTGTTCGATTCGACTAACCTTTAATGGTTACCTTGGCTACTATGGCTACTATTATAGCAGCTGTGTTTCTACCGTCGTTTGCTCACTGCTATACTTTGTTCTACATTATGTTTCAGGAAACTGACTGTATGAGGACACGTTTCCTTGCATTACGACTGCAAAAACATGTGAATTTTCACACTTGTAGACTCTACACAGTTACTGTTAGAGTCTACGAGATAGAGAGATTTACTGTTTTCAACATTCGTTGTGGAAGGAAACGTTGCGTCATACAGTCAGTTTTCTGCAAACATAATGTGGAACAAAGCGTAGCAGTTGTTCTTTGTGTGAGAGTAGATAAATTTTGGAAATCGTGAGAAATGCCCACAATGTTTAGCAGTTTTAAAATCTTCGTTGCACTTTCTTTATATGTGTTGTTATTTACAATAAATTTAAAATCTTTGTTGTCCTTTCTTTATATGTGTTGTTATTTATAATAAATTAAAAATCTTCGTTGTACTTTCTTTATGTGTTGTTATTTATAATAAATTTAAAATCTTTGTTGTACTTTCTTTATATGTGTTGTTATTTATAATAAATTTAAAATCTTTGTTGTACTTTCTTTATATGTGTTGTTACTTATAATAAATTTAATTGTTTGTTCATTGCTGAATACTGTTAGTAGAAACTGGAAACTCATCATACATAAATAACGATTGATTAGCAAATAGCTTTTGGCGAACTAGAAACGCTTGTTACATAAATGCAGCCTCACTTTCGTATAAATGTTAGGAAAAATATTAAATGTACCCCTCATCTACATAAACTCCGTGTATTGTGGTAGTCTTACAAGCTAGTTTCAAAGCAATTACGATATACGCAGAAAGTTCACCCGCGTTTAAAACGTTAAGTGCATAAAAGAGCATAAGCGCTTCTTTTTGTTTATGTTCCTAAAAGGTCACCCATGCATCAAACGTGTAATAATACCAACCATTACTCCCATAGGTTCTAATTTCTGAGCAGGCTTAATTTGTTTTAAATTTATGTCCTTACATAAAGACGCTATAATAGTGTAATAAGAACACGTGCACCCTAAAGAAGCATTTTTTTGCTGTAATAACGTGAAAATTACGCGGGCCTTCTACACGACCCTTTGGCACAACAATAATATTAAAGCTGAAATATTAGAGTTTGTAGATAATAAGGCTGGGAAAGTTGTGTACCCGAGTTCTACTCCAGCAGTGACGTAGACCAAAGCCAGCGCGGGGAATCTTGTAGCCAGTGTATGGTGTAATGATCATAATGGCCTCTGTACCTTATAAAGAGTGGTGTTGGTGATACCTTTCAAGCGATCGCATACGGTAACTACGCATTTCATGGTATAGGGATCTTGGAAATAAATTGTCCGTGGATAGGTAAAAAGCTGTCCGTGACCAGCTGAAAAGCAGCTGGCCGGCGTAGGCTCGAAGTTTAGGAAATAAAAGTCTATTGATGGGGTCTTGTATGGTTTATTCCTGATTAATAGGCTACGTAACGTAGATACAACATGGATATTTTCATGGGAAGTTGAAACCGGGAAGGGCCAGGCAGTGACTCTGTTTTGTCCATGACGTCATTCACGGCTTCACGTTACGTGAATAAGAAAAAAGTTAAATCAGTTACACAGAACGTTTTCGGACATATGGTTAAGCCTGAAGAAACATTTGTCAAATAGGTGAATAATTACCCACTGGTCGGAAAGTATTTTTGGTCGTGACATTGCAATCAGCATTTAAAGTTCAACTACTTGCGCCAGGACACCGGTAATTAAAGTTGAAAATGTTCCTCAGCCCAAAAAGGTCTAAGCAAGAAGGCGTTAACCATGGTTGTCAACCTTTCTCAACAGAGTCTTGTTGCAGAAAAAAACATGGTGACGTCATGGATAAATTATTTATGAAAAACTTAAATAACAGCAAACAAAAACGAGTTTGCCGTCTACAAATGGCGAACTACAATTCAATTAAGACAAAATACAAAGGGCAATGAGTCGGAAAAATATCTGAGTTCAGCATCACATCTCAGCTTAATTGTGAGAGCTTGGCTGAATATCAACAATACAGCTACTGACGGAAGCGTACAATTGTTGTTGCAAAGGAATTGTTGTTAAGTCGATACCAGATTGTAGCAGATTGTGGGCTGGATTGATACTTGGGTGGGTGACCGCCTGGGAATCTGGCTGTTGCAGACATAGGGCCTTAGGGCTTCGGGCAGATGACCAGGAGTGGTTAACGCTCGTTAAACCCTTTAACCCTTTAACCCTTTAACCAGATTGTAAACATCCGTGTTTTCGTGAAAAAAAAAATCATGTCAAATGTTGCGAAGAAATGCAGGGTAACTTAAAAGTCTTACGAATTCTTCCCCGGCAATGGAGGAGCTGAGAATCGGAGAGGAATTTCACAGGTAAAATTTTCCGTAGTCAGCAAGGAAGGTTACACTTAGAACATGCAAAACACGGTTTTTTCTTTCTCAGCTTGCCTACTTCAACCACAGTAGTTTCTTCTTCATAATGTTTAATAATTTATACAAATTTATGTAATTGTTATGCTGCCTCATTGAGACTATTCTTGACTTTATTATCCGTTCCTTTCAACGTAGAATCCGATTTAGCCGTGAATTGCTTTATGTGTAAACTTTTTTTTTTCCAAACGAAAGCAACTTCTCGAAAGTTGACACTTTCCAAAAATTGTGTCAACTTTGTTGCCTTTTCAGAAACCATGACAACGATAACTATTGCTATTTTAGAAATTATGAAAATTTTCTTGGATAAAAGGTTTTAAGTGCGCGACCTTTCCAAGCAAAAGTGCACCATCAAAAGCGGGAATATTAAATTAGGGCAAAATGTAAATGGCTAAACGACTTCTGTGGCAGCAGAAGCCACTTTTAATCAAAGGTAAGTGCGCGCAAATCTCTAGCAGTAAACCACGCTTAATTCTCGAAGTGCACAGTTCAAACGACCTCTCCCGTCTTCGCACGATCCGCTAGACCAAATCTAATTTGATTTTTGTCACTTGATGAGGCACCGTGCCAGAAGCAGGAAACGTCAGTGGTTGGGATTTGGCCGTTACCCATTGAACCCCGGCCCCCCCGGGGGGGGGGGGGCGAAGTCTTTAATGCACTTCTTAACCCCCACCCCTCCCCCACTTAAAATAAATTCCGTGCTCATTCGTTCTTACAGTGTCTCTTTTTTTTTCTTGGAATTGTCGAGTTCAAATTAAGAAATTACTCCCGTTTGCCAATATCTGATTAAGTAAAGATTTGAATTGGGCACCAAGTGATAATCTGTCGTAACTCTTGATAAAGATTGTCATTCGTAACTGACAATGAAAAAGAGAAGAAATTTGAAATCAATAGTTGATGGGTAAAATTTCGATGAGAATCGAAAATGATATTAAAGAAATTTGCCAATATTGTTCGCATTGAAAACAAGTGATATGTCACTAAAAAAGACAATTTCAAAACTAAATTGAAGTTCGCGTTTTTGCGGATCATCCACAGTGAATGATTATGGTTAATTGCCTTTTGATAATCACGTTTCTGTTAACATGGCGGTGCATTCGCTTAACGTTCCATTTAGTATTTTCTTCATTTGGCTTGTAGTAGTAACTTCAAGCAGGATTTAGATGGGTGAATGGTTACTGCGCAGTCGTTATCAATGGATTTTTATTTTAAACAGCTACAAATTTACAAATTAAATTAGCAAAAGTCACTTACGAAGAGTTAATGCCTTCCTCCCCCACCACCTATATACTGTAGCTACTATTTGGCATTTCAGCCATGTTTGTTCCGCACTTACGACCGCGCGCATTAACCCAATTCGAATGAAATTTAATAGAAATGTTCTTTGAAAGAAGACTGATTCAATTAAGTACTTGTTTTTGCAAGAAAAAAATATCTTGAAAAGACTGGTTTTTAGCGTTAAATCCATGAAATGCCTCGGCGGCGCACAAGACCCGACCGGCATCAAGAGCGTGGTGTTTTAGAGTCAAATGTAAAAAAGTGTATTTTGTAGTATGTAAATTGGATTGCCATTGACTCTGCTGTTGTTCACTTGCGTCAGGAGATTATAAATGCACGCACATCCGTAAGACGTGGGAGTAACTATATTTTATAAGTCTCACTTTGTATTCCAAAGTGTGAACCAAGGTCGTCTGGGAGTGAAGCTGCAGATTACCTTCCTCGATGCAGGCCAATTGATTTAACATCGCCAAAATGTTATTTTACCAAGGCTCAGGCATTAATTTCCCGACACATGCAGATAACTGGCGTGGGGCCTGGAGGCCACACACGTAATTTCTATTCCAGTAGGCCTTGACTTGAGAAAAAAAATTCCTTCCACACGACATGATTGTTTAAACGCAACTGCATAAGAGTTAACTCGTGCTTTGACGTAACTGGGAATCGAATTACCTCATAGACTGTTCCTTTATGCTGCTCTAGTTGCATTTTTCAGCAGAACAGATATCGCTAAATGCATCCCCTCCATTTTGTCTAGACTAGTTCTTTCGTTTATTTTCAATCTGGACTGAAGTCAGACGCAGGACAGTTTTTACGATGAGGCTTGTAACCTTGAGTTAAGGAACCTTTTGCTCTGTAACCTTCCTTCCTTAAATGTATACCAAATTAAATACAGGTGCTATACTTCTACTACTGCAACACAATTTGCTCTACATAGTATTTTATGACTAGGTTGGCTATCAAAGAATCGTGGTGTAGCTCTGTTTTAAGATCGTTTACAGTCACGTTGAAATATGACGAACAGTGACAATATTGACGTAGTTTAAGCTTGTACAAGTATTGAAGTTGTATTTTCGTCTGGTAGCATCCACAGGGGCTTGCGAGGCTTGTCGCCCGTCACTCGCGCGTCACATGGATACTGACTATAGGGCAGTCACATGACGTAGCATTATTGTAAATAACTATATGGGTTAGCTGCAAGGAGCACTGGAGGGTAAAAAGAAGGTCGTCTTACTGAAGCCAATGCTATTAGACTGGATTTCTTAAGCCTGTAACGCGCGATTTTTGTTGTTGGAGAAAACAACGTTATTTTAAGCCTAAGAAATCCGCTCTTAAAGATCTATCTTGACTAGAAGTGCCGTTTTTCCCTTACATTTTAATCTAGTGCGCCTTGTAGCTATGCCCTCCAAATTGTATCTCGTAGCCAAAATGACGTCACTTGACGCTGTTCTATACATAATGAAAGCGGTGAAACCAGCCAGAAGTTAAAGCATAGGACAATCCGTTTTTCCCCCTTATAATCACTGGAACTCTCACTGAGCGTCTTTATTGTTAACATTTCTCACGTTCTAAGTCATTATTTGTACTACTAGGTTCTCTAGATCGATCTGAGAAGCTGTTCAGTTTTTGCTATCCAAGTCAACTTCCGGTAATAGCCGGTGTTTTTACCTCGAACGTTAAAACGCTTCTCCGGTCACTCTGGACAACGTACGAGTACAACTAATGACTACGAACGTGAGATAAGTTATCAATAAATACGTGCAGCGCGAGTTCCATTGATGATATTAGCGCGTAAGCATAAAATTTAATAACGCTCGAATGTTCTACGATAAGGCTTCTGGCTGTTTCTACACCTTTCTTTATATGTATAGTGTCTGTATCCACGTAACACGCGCGCAACGGACGGCAAGCCTTCGTCGTGGCATCCTCCTCACTTAATAGCAGCATTCATCACTTGTATTGAATTTGTTGCAAAAGCATCGGTGATGAACTGAGGCTAGATAACATCAACGCCGTAAACAATACTCATAGCGTACGATTTCAGATTAGAGGGGGGGGGGGGTTAAGGCTTAATGGCACGTCGACATCCGGTCATTAACTCCGATCTCAGTCACAGTGCAGTGGTCCAGGTTGCCACTGTGCCACACATTTCAGATACTTTCAAAATTAACACAGTGATGAAATTAAGAGAGTGATGCACACAGCCAGTGTTGCTCATAAGATTGGAACATAATTTATCAGACTTACACCGTAGTGAATACCAAATTGCGTGGGTAATATTTAAAGGAATACTGTTGTGATTATAATTATGACAGATCTGCTCAACTTCAGTCCTTTAATGTTGGTTCCTGATTAATGATAACATTCGTCGCCAATGCTTTTGATGAAGTATTTTACATGTGAGGCGAATAAGGAGGAATTGAAGTCAAGTTTAAACTTGAAGTGCTGAATAAAATACTAGGGTCATTGCATCACCACTTCGAAATTTGTTTTAAGTCTCAAATGAAACTAAAAGGCATTTACATCAAGTTTATTATAAGGGTTAGACCAGGAAAACGTGACTTCCAAGTCTAACTCAACTTCGGAAGATTCACTATCTATGTAAGAGCACAAGAGCTGAAACCAAACCCCCCTCCACCTCCCTCTTCCAGTCCATGCTTAATGCAAATTCAAAGTGACAGACCGGCAACTGTCAAAATTGCTTAACGTCCAACTACTGGAAATTGGATAACCTCGTAATCTTTGAAGAAGAGGACATGACGAAAATCGATAATGCGTCTGCTGTTAATTTAATCTTACTGAATTCACCAGTCGCCATTGTAGTAGCAGTCGATGGAAAATTTCAACTTTGTTCTAAGAATGGTAGCCATCTTTATCTTCACAGGGCCTTATACGATATACAGAATATACAGAAAATGACCAAGTCTTCTGGCAGATATTAATGTGTCTGGAGACTTTTTGCTTTTTAGCTAATTTGCTTTTGGTACAACTCCGACAGTGTTTTAATAGTCCCATCTTTGTTGATCATCAGAATGAATGAAGACACAATGAAACCGCTAAACTGATGTTCAAAATGCAATTCTATCCAAATGTACGAGTGACAGCATACCAATTAAATAGCTTTAGTGCACCCCCCTCCATTAAATAACTTCTCACAGTAGTGCCAAAGGGCAAATCAGTCAATGTCACAGACGTGCCAATACCACGTGATTGCTTCAGTCATTGCTTCAGTCATTGATTTAAATGGATTTCGATGCCTGCTCGTTTACGTGTACATTTCTGACAATTGTTTCACGAGACTATAAAGAAGTATCCTTGTTTTTTAGTAGGCCTATGTAACTGTAAAAATGTGGACATTCCTTGTTGAAATGAAGCCAGTATAGGACTATAACCATGGAAATAATGTAGCCCTCTAAAAACTTCAGTAATTGCTGCTAAAGCCTGCACGAAATACAGAGGAGTTTCGTGTTGTTCCTGATGCTTTGGCTTTATTTCTACGATAAATAAATACAAATTCAAACCTATGTCCGTTGCCTATTGGACTTAATTGGCGCTGTCTTACGGGAATTGAACCATCGACTCTTGAGACCAAAGGCCGAAGCTCAACCGCTAAGCCATACTGACACGGCCAAAAGGAAACAGCTTTTACAGGCAGCATTAAACACGCACACAAATGTGTAATGCAAACACTGGGGCTTATTGTGACGGCTTCGGCCTTTGGTCTCGAAGGTCGAGGGTCAATTACCGCTCAGACAGTCTGATATTTAAGTCAAAAAGGCAGCGGAAATAGGTTTGCATCTATATGTACTTACCACTAATTCAGCCGATTTGGCTTTCCGTCCTGTTTGTATATGTGGTCAGGGTGTGCAGTGCACCTTGTGTTTCTTCATGGTGTTGGATTTGTTTTTAGCCAATAAATTTGTAGTAGTTATGCAGTGTCCATCTGCCAGCGGACATAAATTGTGTCAGAACCGATGGTAATATCTACCCAAACCTAAAAACGAAGTTTCATAAAGTGTCCACCTTGAAAAGTAGTGATATCATTCCACCAAGAAAACCTGCCACCAACTTTCACCTCCCAATTGAGATAACTCAAACTTGGCTAACACTCTACGGGTCGGGTATTAGTGATTAACAGATCGTAGTTAGGAGCACAAACTTGGTGAGAACATTTCATGACGGAACACCACTACTTTGCAAGGCAAAACTCTTAAAAAATTGAGTTTTGCCTTAAGTATGTATGGTAAGAACGTAATAAAATGTAATGTAAGGAGTAATGTAAGAACGAAGAGTGATGGACATAGAGGTAGATATAAAGCAAAAGTCTTGGGTGAACACGTCCCAATTTTGTCCCCAAAAATCTGATAACTTTTTTTAGCTATACTTTCTGGTTTGTACCCCATACACAGCCTGGGCCGCCCCCCCCCCCACACACACACCCTCAAATATAACTTCACAAGTGAAAATTAATAAATTTGGAGTATCGTATGACCAAAAAAAACCTTAGTCCAAATACCTGCGGAGCCCTCGCCCGCAACGTAAAATCCGCCTGTGGTTGGGACAGTATTAAAGCTCTGTTGTAGCATGTGACGAGAATGTGTAAAACTCGACGAATTTTTGCATTACAAAAAATACATGTACCTTTTAAAAATAAATGAGTACTACGATCAAAATGGTCACCTTGCTAGATATGTCCACATTTAATGGTTGCCTATTTTCGATCGCAGTTAAATGCTCCCTAAGACAAACATTAAAATTTGAAAACAAAAGCTTAATCAGAAACTTACCACCTTAAAACCCAGCAATAAACCCAAGAAATACGATACTTATAAAAAGTAAAGCAAGCAAGCAAGCTATCGTCATCTACTACAAAAGCGTCATTTGAGGATCATTCCAACAGACATGAATTTCTTTTACAAAGGCCAAGACTTCCATATTTGACAATTTTTACAACATTAATATTTCCTTAATGGCAGCAGCAGTAAAAAATATTTTACTTTCTAGTAGAACCGAACAATATCTTTAAAAATGAAATAAATAATGTCATTCGGTTTATAAGCAACCATTTGGTACTTGCAAGAAAGTGAAACTATGCCAAATACTTGAATATCAGAAAATCACAATTTCTAATCAGCAGTTGTGATTTTCTGATAATACCGTGCCGTAGGAAAAAGTTACTTCGAGTATTTGGATGACACGCTTCCTAATATGGTTAAACAGTCACATACTCTCCTAAGCGGATTTTATTGTACTTCTGTTTTATTATTTTGCCTAATGGTATCTTGAAAGTTCAAAAATAAGTAATTATAGCGATTAAAAAAATCCTTATAGATTGTCAATTTATGTTTCTTTGTTTGGAAATATTAAGGTTTGGGTGAAAGTTTACAGAAAATGGTCGGATGATGCTTTAATTGCTGAAATCACTTGGAAGTTAATTAGAATTAATAGATTTCTTAACGTATTTAAATTGCACATGCGATTCGATTTCGTATCCTCTTAACTAAAATACTCATTATTCCCCAGCTCTTAGGGCACCTTCCAAAGTTCGCTTTTCTTTGTTGGACTGAATTGTTTGTAATGGTCGTCACTTGGTTTTAATAAAAACTTTAAAAAAATGAATTATACGAGTAATCTTTCTGGCTGGCAGAATGTGTTGATGCTGATTTCTCAAAGTCATTTTCGGGGTTTGTTTGTTATAATCAGAAACAACCTTAAAAAGGTAAACTTTAAATGTCCGTACAATCCAGTCCCTTTATATGTGCCTCCAGACTCAACTATCTCAAGTTGAGAAGTAGACCTAATTTCACTGGCTCCACAAGAGAACACTTGACTTCACGCAAAAATCCTCTTCATTAACGAGCGTCATGTTCGTGGACAAAGGCCTGCCTCTAACTTTGTTTCCAAACCCCCCTCTTTCTTTTTTTCTTTTTCCTTTAAGGAAGGGATCGACTTCATTAAAGCAGTCACAATAGAAAGTGAAGGGGACAGAGTTGGGTAAGTGAAGGGGAGGGGGGCGGGTGTAACAGACTTGGGTCGACAAATTACTCCGTGTGATGTGAGCCGGCAACAACATGTCACCTCTTGCCCTATCTAGTCATTAAGGATTCTCCACTAGCACAAATGGTTTAATGAGCATTTCTTGTCTCCACAGCCCCTCCCAAGATTGACCGCTTCAGCTTCCCACAAGACCTGCGAGAGGGCATGCGTACCCGGATCTCGTGCATCGTCAGCGATGGTGATTTGCCCATCACCATCACGTGGCTCAAGGACGGCCATCCAATTCCCAAGACGCTTGGACTTCAAATTTTGAACAACGACGAGTTTTCCAGCTCCATAACGTTCCGAAGCGTGAGCGCCCTCCACAACGGCAACTACACATGCGTCGCCAGCAACGCAGCTGCCACCGTGCGGCACACGGCTGAACTACTTGCTCACGGTAATGTCGTGTTGGAAATTTTGAATTTTGGGGGAGGGGATTGAAATTATGAATACGTAGGGGAAAAAAGTGGGGATTTAATTCAATAAATCATTATTCCAAGTTCATCATGCCACCCGAGCGTCAGTTGCAGAGGAAACCGCAAAAGCCATTTTCATATTTCTTAATCGCCATTATTCAAGGCTCCTTGCGCCATTAGTGTCACGAATGGGAATCTTCGCTCTTAGAAAACTAGAGAATGCGATAAAGAATTTTGTCGCTTATTAACAGTATAATAAATTGGTGACAGTAATTTACGATTTGTTTACTTTATATTCTTAGTTGCTTGGACGTGTTTACTGTAGCATGTTAAAAGTTCAGCTGGTGTAAAAACTGGTAAAAAAACAGATCAATGAATAATTGATACAATAGCTGTTATTCCTTTTACAATAACATAACCTAACCTACACAAGCCGAGCTAACCTCGCCTACGTAACCTAACACGCGTAACCTACGTAATGGTTCTGCAAGAGCAATATTTCATAATATTTTCTATGCAATTCTAAGCTAAATGATCAGTATTTAAGACAAACATAACGGCAGAAATTTCAGGTTTTCAGTTTACGAAGGCGGTATTGTTCATATTTTCTATACATTTTGAGCTAATTGTTTCGTGTTTAAAACAAATATAACTGCAGAAATTTTAGATTTTGAGCTTTCGAGGGCCGTATTTTTCATATTTTCTATACATTTTAAGCTAATTGTTCACTATATAAGACAAACACAACTGCAGAAATTTAGACTTTTAGCTCCGAGGGCAGTATTTTTAATATTTTCTATACATGTTAAGCTAATTGTTCAGTATTTAAGACAAACATACCTACTGAAATTTCAGATTTTAAGCTTTCGTGTCCACGACAAGCGACTACTGGCGATCAACACACCTGCAGTAATTTCAGCGTTTTAGCATCCAAGTGTATGTACCGCTAACGCAAAATTGGCGAGCATTTATAGACGAGAACCCGCGACTCAAGGATTGGAAGGCCTTAACACTGTATGACATTTTTTAATACCTCACTACTTGTTAATACTTGTGTAAATACTGGCAAATACTTGTCTTGTATGTAAAAACTAGCGAATACTGGTAACTAAATACTTACGTACGGTGTGTAGCAGCCCTACTGAACTTCATGCATATTAGATAAGAAGACAAACGGAAATCAATATGTACGTATTGCTGTATTGAGGTCTTGCGCTGTCATATTTCCATTTATCTATTTCCATTTTAACCACTGACTGAGCCTTTCTTTTGAATCAACTCTATCCATTAAAGGAATACTAAACCCTCACTTTAGGACCATTCACAAATACGTCTCGCTCTGAGGGAAGGGAGGGGTTCTGCCCAGTGTAACAAAACGTGACATGGGTCCGCCCCCCGGGGTTGTCCAAAATATGACGTCACACTTCTATATTTTTATACACTTTATTATTTGTGTAAGAAAAAAATGTAATACTCTGTACATAAATGATGTGCTACGGAATCAGAAAATTAAAGGGCTGTAAAACTGCTTCTGTGTGAACCTGTCACCATTCTGGAAGTTAAGTGGAATACAAAGGAGCTCACATTTCGAATCTTAGGTTGGGAAAGGCAAGAATTGAAGGTTTTCTCTTTTACCCGTTTTTTTTCCATCCACAATACGAGCTGTTGCTAATGTCTAGGTGGTCTGAAATGGTGGGAATGACAGTGACACAAGCCTCATTACATTCTTAAATTGAACAGCGAACTAGCCAATTCTAACAATGCTGTTGTAAAGTGTACATTGACTCACAGAAGTCACCATCTGGCTGTTGGGAGCTTGGGCTCAATGCTTCGCAGAGGTGTACTAAAGAAAAAACCTATGCGACTAGCTTGAACAGTATTGCCGACGAAATCACTGAAGACTCGGCTGATTTGTACTATTGCTGTTTTTTGTAGTTACAGTCCGAAAGAATGCCAACTGAGATGATGCCTCTCTTTTTCTTCTCTTTTGTTTCTCTTCGTAAGTGGCAGAGTTACAAGTTAAAAATGTGACAAGATTTTAGATATTTCATAACAAAAATGTAATTCTCCGTCCTGAGATAACCTTAGCAGTTGAAAAGGAAGTTAATTCTGGAAGTTCCCCTTTCCTCTTCCTTTATTTGAAGCTAGTCATATTTCTCATGGCAAACATGGCTTATGGCTCATGGCAGAAAAATTATTTGTTTGTAAGAGTTCTGTGCAGGTCCAATAAAATTGCATTTCTAGAAAAAAAATTTCGGGGTGGAGGGGTGGGGCGATCTGTGTACATACGTTTTTAGGGCAGTATGAGTACGTGTGACAAAATGTTACATGGGGAGGGAGGGGGCCAAAATTGAACAAAATAGCGTGACATATTTTATGAACGGGGTGGGGTCTTAACCAATTTTTTTTTGGGATGTTATCTAAGACTCTAAATACCATTTTAACACTTAAAAAAATCTCAATTGTCTTGATAATAACGTCGAAATAAATAAAAACAACTGCCACTTTTAATTCATCTATCCCGTAGAGAAACGGCGTGTGATCGTGCCATGGAGAGGCTGTGACGTCAGCTTTCATAAAGCCAGTTGGGGTAAGTCATACCTTCCCCCTTGTGCTGCATAACCTCCGTTAGCCCTGAGCAACATTTTTTTATTCTGGCGCCTGCGCAGGTGAGGAGACAGCCTGGAATCCGGAAAAATGAAATCACTCCGCGCTATTTAACACGGGATTTTCTCCAGCGTTTGGGAGTTCAGCACGCGTCGTCTGCTTAAAGCAGCGCTTTAAATAAATCGTAACGCTTAAGCACTAACACCTGTTGACGTCTGATGCCTCTTAATCTTAATTCCAGTACCTAAACAAACGATAAAAAAAATTCAAAGTAGGCAGACTTAATAGTTATTTAATAATAGCGCCAACATTTTTTCTTTCTAACGGCCTCCAAGCTAACACGATAGGTGAGTTTTGAATAGTGCTCCCGAAATCGCATTAGAATCCTGTCACTTTAGCTCAACAAAATACAAGACCAAATAAAAGGTTACCAAAGGTTACCGATGTGTTAATGTGTTTGCCTTTCCCGAAACATAGCATACGTAAGCTAAAATGCAGCATGGTAGTTGAGAAATACGGGATATAACTAAAAGGTGTGACACACATTAGTCACAATTTAGTAATAAAAAAAATCTATACAAATATAGGTCCGGAAAGCCATCCTTTCGTCAGGTTTGCGTTCGCCCCATCAGTGTTGGCCTTGGAAGCTCGACACCTCCACCACTGTAACTCAAAGTCAACTTGGCGCTAATGAGCTATACCACGAGGTACGGCTGTTTGCCGTGACGTCATCACGAGTCAGCCACTGACGAACGAGAAGAGCGGATCTTTGGCCGTCTGAGTGGACCAGCCCATTCACGTGATGCACGTCACGGGCATAACGCGCAGTTAGTTATGGAACGTACGTGTTGTGTAGGGGCCCAGAGGGATGTAAATTTGGGTTTGTTTAACAGCTCTGTAATGTGTGGCTCAGTTGCAACCCGGACCACTGCACTGTTACTGAGGTTGTGTATAAATGCTAACTTTGCAATTTTGTCTTACATCTGTGATACAACTGGAGACATGGTATTCTTAATTCCTTTATTGGGCTGAAAAGGTAAGGATATCGTTAAGAAATATTCCTTCTCCTGAGCGACCATGGTCTAATTCTCACGTTTAACTGCAGGATTCAGTTCGCCTTTTTGGGTTGGCTGAATACTTGTGTAAAGCACAATATTGCATTAGAACAAGAACATATTAAAAATTGAAGATTCAATCAAGAAACATCTTTTATTATTTACCTTCTTCAAAGACATAACAAAAAGAAACAAGTTTAATGCTGAACTGAATAACTTAGTGATTTAGAAATGACCGGTCAAAATCGCGAACTGTAGAAAGATGCATTTATTATTACCGAAGTAAACAGTTTGCATTAAAGACTAGCCTTGTGAAATTACAAGTTACACAATCTGAGAAAGAAAAGAGACAGTTACTGCCCTGACTGTAACCCGAACCCAGGACTTCCGACATACTACGTAGGTTGCTTGACTATATTGTTACAGAAGCGGACCAAAGACTCCAGCAGCACCTACAAAATGGCACCCTTTTCAATCGTGTCCTTAGGATCACAAACATGTACACGCAAGAAGAGAAAACAGCTTGCTTGTTGACTTCCACACATAATGCAAAGTGTATGTGTGAGCTTGGCTGGAGTCTGTAGCCAGAGTCCGCCTAAGTTGGGCAGTGGTTAGCCCGTCTGAGTTACTCCCAGCTTGGCATGCCTTCTCGGGTAAACAAGACGGCAATATTGCAGGGTATTAAAGGTACTCTCCAGGAATGGAACTCGGATTGTAACCCGTATTCGCCAGAAGAAGGTGGTGGTAACCCGACTGCGTATTGGTCACACTACCCTTACTTATTGCTTCTTTTTTAGGGATATTATCCCTCCTGACTGTCACTAGTGTCACAGGCAACTCACGGTCCATCGCGTTCTTTTTTAGTGTTACCTTCTTGATGGTGCTCATCGCCGTTTCCATCTTCTGCGAGACATAGCATGTCAAGTGGGCGATAATTCTATCATCCAGTCCGGGATTTTTCAATTTTTTCAGGAGGTACAGATACACAATAAGATCTTGATTTGGGATTTGGTTAACATGTGGAAAGTGTAGTGCAGTGGCATCACGGGCTACTGCACTACTGCACCATGACTCAGGTTGGCAGTAATAGCCTAGCTGTCGAAGCGTCTTAACCCTTAACCCCCCCCCCCCCACTTCTCGGCCAGGCCAAGTTTTTCCAGATGCCAGGATTTAATGTGGGTTGTTATCTTGGTTACCCTTTACCTGTGATTTATTGTTTATTTATACATTGATACATAAATATATTCACTCCATAGCATTTCAAAGGATACAACAGTCTGAAACGTATCTACGAGAATGATAATAACTGCATTGCAGAGTAATATCATGCGCAGCACAGAACCATTACAGAAAAGTAAAGGCGTCGACAGGTTAACAACAAGTTATGCATGAAGCAAAGAATGAAAAGGTTAGGAAAATACAGTTGATTACACAAAAGTGATAGGTGCTGTAGGTACTGAACAGCAACATTAAACAGCATTCTAGGTCTATAAGGTCAATAATCTGTTTGTGTACCTTCGATTTAAAAACATCGGCCGATCTGATGGTTTTAAAGTGGTTCGGTAAGGTATTGTAAAACTTTGGCGCCCGGTAAATAAAACATTCGTACAGAATTTACCGCCTAGCGTTTTTTGATGGAACAAGAATCTGACTACAACCTGCTGTTCCAATAGGCCTCACTCATACCTGGTAAATTTCATTTCGACAAGATGCAACAATGGGCGACGCGTCAGTTCATCGAAGTGACGCGT
>JAHWFP010085427.1:0-38229 GCA_023313725.1 Lithobius niger | reverse complement strand
CTTTCGAGGTTTATTGTGACAAATCGAAAAATTCCCTGAGTTTTCCCCGAGTTTCAAACGTAGTTTAAATTCCCTGAATTTTCCAGGTTTTCCAGGTTTGTGGGAACCCTGTTTTAGTTTCCACCGGCCCTTTAATAGAAGCTTTTGGTATATCCCCCCTCTTAAATAAAATCCTGAATACCGTCCCAGCCGTCCTTGTCATATGTGACATTCATTTTTCTGGAAACCTGTTTTAAACGAGTCATTAAACAATTAACCAAAGTTCGGTCTTTAATTGATAATCCATCCCCTGCACTTTACCCTCCCATCTCCACCCACACTAAGAAAAAAAAAATAATAATAACAAAATCGATGAGTTCTTTTTATAGTTTTACGAAATTCGAAAAAATGTTAAACGGTTGCTTATTGACCGACGTACGAAATTAGCCGCTGCGCTTTCTTCAAGTTTTACATGCATCGACGAGTGTTGCTGAATTTTTCATGAACCGACACATCGGCGAAGCACTTATTAATGATCGTTGAATTTTCTGAAGTGTCGCGACGTAGGAGGTGCTGCTTTACCAAATTCCAAGAAGTGAACGTGTCATTTATTGTTTTAACGAAAAATGTCGGTCGAGAGTGTCTGCTACAGCTCCTCGTCTAAGGGCGCATTTATGCAACGAATCGCCTTCGCCTTCTCGCAGCTAGAAATTCGAAATCATCTAATATTCCAACATGGCGGCGGTTTTAGCTCTGCCAGCTCGCAGCGAAAACAGTGAATATGTGAGTTCAGAAGCCACTGGGAAAATTGTTTCGTCAGGAGGGATTTTTCATCTTATTGTCACAGATTATCAGACTGCAAGTAGTTACTCACACGATGTCGGTTTTAGCTAATCCAGGTAGCGTTGTTACCGTGGCAACGACACCTTTGCCATCGCGATTAAATTCTAGCTGCGAGAATGCAAAGGCGAGTCGTTGCGTAAACGCGCCCTAACCATCTGCGGCGGGAAATTTGATCTAAACCATGCGCAATGGCTGTTTGCCGTGACGTCACCATGAGTTAGCCAATGACGAACGAGAACAACGGCTGTTTGGCCGTCTGATTGGACTAGCCCAGTCACGTGATATGCACGTCACAGCAAACAGCCATAGCGCGTGGTATAATTACTCGAATTGCAATTTAATCATGATGGCAAAAAAGTTGTTGCCATGGTAACAACGTTACCTGTAATTAACTAAATCCGACATCGTTTGAGGAAATGCTTGCAGTCTTATCATCCGTGATAATAGGATAAAGAATTCCGCATGACGAAAAAATTTTCCCATTCGCTTATTAACTCACATTATTGACTGTTTCGTTGCGAGCCCGCAGAGCTAAAACTGCCGCCATGTTGGAATTTCAGACGATTTGGTAGATAGTGGGATGCAGTTCTTATCAGCGATATTTTTTCGCTACATACGATGTAGGCGCTATACTACGGTAGTAGGAGTGTATTCACCTTGGAAGTGGCCGCTGCCCCCTTGGCCCCACCCTTGGGTCCGCCCTTGCAGTTATGCCTGTATTTGCATGTAATTAGGCACATTAAAAAAAATTTATGTTAAGAAGGTCAAACAGTCACATCAGGAGCGGGAGGCATGAAAAAGGAGTCTCCAACACAATTCTACCAGTTGTTTCACCCTTCCTACTAAGTCCTGACCCCACGCGGGCAGTTGTCGAACTAGTGTTAGTTTTAATTTTTTCAGAAAGCGTGCGTTACATATTACCCTGCGTACGATTTTACCTAACAAATATGCGTGAAAAATATACCTTGGGCTGAATAGTTAAGATAATTCGCAAGAACTGTAGTTTAAACGAACTTCTCATTTAAACTACAAGAGAAAGGGCATTTAGTTTCTATAGCTAAGGCCAACTGGAGTAGAAACTGCATGTCTTACCACCCGACTCATACGTCAGTGCTCCCGCGTGCCAGGAAGATTAATGTTAATCGTTAAAATCTTATTTCATCGACTCGTTTGGAGCCCGAAGCTGAAACAAGCTCCTTCTCTCCCTGAAGGCCTTGTGCAAACGGTGGATTCCAAAGCTATGGTTACGGCATGGCTACTCTCACGTGCTGAAGACGTGTGTGGTATTTATTCGATCCTGTTCATAGTAATTTTTCCAGAAGGCATGGATGAATGATTAGAAAATCTCAAGTAAAACCTGAATGATTGGTCTGTTGGTACGATCTGCAGAACTAGCAATTCTCTAGGCGGTACGAGGTCCCTACCGTTCCAACCCTACAACAATCAAACCCTTGCTCTAAGATTATCGAAACTAAAGTTACTAACTAACGTTACTAAACTAATCGAAGCTAACGTAACCAAACCAAACTAACCAGCAACCAGAGGTGCTCTTAGGAATTTTGGTTTGGGGTGGAGCAGGTGAGCAACAAGCGGCTGCAGCGCCTACCTAGTCGCAACCGGTCGTCTGTACACTTCCTCCACTTCTGCCGCCTTAAAAAAATGTTGGTGCACACACCTCTATCCCGCTCTGCAACAGTAATCTCTGTAATAGTACAATGCAAGAGCATAACCATCACAATTGAATGTTAAAATTGTGTTAGCTTTTAGGCCTATTTAGATTTTGGGCGCAATCGCCGTTTTAAGTTCGTAAGTAGCAGGTAACGCAGAATTAGGTTCAACAATATAGGCCTACTCATTTATGCAACACGGTGTGGAGACTTGCAACGTGAATTCAGGCCTTTAATTTTTAGCTTTTATGCCTAATTTTTTTTTATCTGCCGTTTTAAATTCATACTGTAGCAGCTAACGGAAAATTTGGTTCGAGACTTCCTATTCATCCATGCAACACGGTGTGCAGCTGATGTGAAAATGTGAAAATGAAGCTGATGTGTATCGTTAACGAAATCGCTTTGTTTTTACGGTTGCGTGTTATCCTGTAATGGTTAAATGCGACGACCAAATGTTATTATATCAGTGAGTTACTTCCAGAAAGCCCATTAGCTATAAGTAAGCAACGATGTTTTAATTTGCCGGGTTTTTGAACTAATTTTTTCTCGCTGCATCTAATGGTGAAAACCGTTTGCCTTTATCTGGTATGTACCGTGCTAGAGTTGAAAAAGGCGACGGACGGACGGACAAAGTCGTTGCTAGCCTTCTCAGCTGTTTCGGCCGTGCAGAAGACTAAAATTGGAAACGGTGTACGAGAATATGACAGAAGAAAATTTAAATACAAAACATTGCACCACACGCTGTAACGAACAAGTTCACTTGAGTTTTCGGTGGAAAAGGTACAAGGTGCGCTGGAAAATACACTTGAACGACAACGTCCACCTTCATCAGAAGACCAGCATTAACCGAAAACAGACAAACACATGTATTACATCATGGGGCGTGATGTAGCGCACGTGTTCGTTTGCTTTCGGTTACTGCTGGTCTTCTGATGAAGGTGGACGTTGACGTTCAAGTATATTTTCCAGCATATAACCTTGTACCTTTTCCACCGAAAATTCAAGTGCACTTGTTAATTCCAGCGTGTGGTGTTTAAATTTTCTTCTGCCATGTCTCGTTTACGCCCACAGTAGTCACTGGTTGCCGGTATTTTCATCGGTGTACAAGAACATGATCTTGCGTGTCTGAGAAACTCTGAAGACAGGTGTCAACCCCTTTTCCTTCCCGGCCCTATGAGCTAACGTCTTTTCAGCAATGTGTTAAACGGCCCATTGGGCCATCTTTTTTGTTATGTAACAGCTTCAAACGTTTTATTTGTACAGTAAAACCTCTTTAATACGAACTTTAAGGGGACAGTTAAAAATGTTTTTATTAACCATAGTTCTTATTAAACGGACGAGAGAAATTGGATTGCAACCTTAAAATATGGTAGCCAGCCGGTATAATGTATTTTCTTTTCTTTCATCCGTGATCTTCAAGCTTGCGCAAACGGATGAAACTCTTATCACTTCCCAAGATGGAGTCTACTAACGATCGATGTTTTGCGTGGAACGAAACGAAATTCAAGGGGTGAAAAAGGAACCGTTACGAACAGCAAATTCGTAAAAATAAGCCGGAATTGTAAATATTTGTTCGTCTTATCCGTACTTTCGTATTAACAGGAGTTCGTTATAGCCGTATATATTTAGTGCTGACTGAGTAGCTGACCAACCAAAATCTTGAAAAAAATTCTTATTAAGTGGGAATTCTTTTTATCCTAGTTCTTATTAACCAGGTTATACTGTATATTACCACACTATACCTTTAATCTCGAATGTGGAGGGGGAGGGGAGCCAAATTAACTCTTTCCCCCGCTCCGTAATAGTCGTGTAAAAATCGGCTCAAAAAGAGGATTTCTGCGTAATTAAGCCGTTTTAAGTGGTGTTGTTTTCAGTGCGGGGTGCTCCACTGAAAACAACATTATTTGATGCGGGTTAATTACGCAAAAGTTTTTTTTTTTGAGCCGCTATTTTCAACTTTGTCGAAGCAAGAGGAAATGCGGTACAACGGGATAGTGGATGAAAAAGAAAGGGTTACGGTTACTTTTAAGAGAAAGAAAGATGGTTTTATGTTTTGGATTTTGTCAGTGTTTGGTTTTAAATACAGTGGTAAATGATGCAATGTTTAGCAGTGTTATTCATGGGATGGGAACTGGTATAGGATCCAACCACTTTTCAAGTTTGGACTAAATTTTTAAGTCAAGGAGGAGTTGAGCATAGTTTTGGCACATTTTAATAAATAAACTAGTCGAAGCCCTTCCTCCGGGCGGGTGTAATAAACGTGCGTATGTAAGATTATTTAATGAGTATTTTGCGTATACTGGCTAACAAACACCAATTTTGGGTTACTTCACTCACTCAATCAGCACGTCTCCCTTACCATCCTAAAACCTTCTTCCCCCTTGCTTTCTTGCCTGCAGTGATAGCGTGGTGACACCGAATTTTTATTACGGGGACTGTGAAAAACTGGTTATTTCCAGTTTGGCATTGTGCAGCCTGTCACTCATGTTTAATTCCATGCTTCATCAATATAAGTTTCTTTATGGCTATATTGTGCATACTGGGTGACAAACGCTGATTTTCGTTCGTTTCGCTCACTCAATCAGCGCATCTCCCTTACCACTGTAAACCCCTTTTCCCCTCTTTCCTTCAGTGTCAGCATGGTGACAGGAACCGTGAAGGACTGCTCATTTCCAGTTTTGCATAACGGCTGGGAGTCCAGTTCCACAGACGACCACCGCCATCAACCAAAAGTTGTTGTTTGGCACACAACCAAAAAAAAAAAATGATGTTTGTTATAAGACCCTCCCCACACCCAGTGACGGAGCTAGGCCATGACCCCCAAATATTGCCCCCACTCTGACCCCACCACCAGAAAATAAAATAATAAAAATAAACTTGCAGGGTAAACTTGAAACCAAATGACTAAAAACTGAGCTTTTATTTTTTAACTTCGTATTTCTGTAACCTTAAGGCATTATAGAGTATATATGAAGATCATATAACACCATAATCAGTTATTAACTTCCTAATGCCTAATATTAGCTGACCTCCTACCTGTCTTAAACTAATAATCCGTATTGGGTGCTTGGACGGGATTCGAACTCGCAACCCTTTGATTAGCAGGCTATAACGCCCTAAGCATCAGGCTACGCTGACTTGTTGAAAGACCGCAATTTTAAAAGGCCCCAACAAAAATAATTGACAATACCCTTTATTCTGGCATTTGCATTGTTGTTGTTCTGCTCGTTAAGCTCTTAATACTGGCGTTTGCTGATTTACATTGTTGCTTAATAACAATGTTTAAAACAATGTACGTTGAACAGGAGAAGCCCAAAGTCCACATGTAAAACCAACACAACCCGACGTTTCGAGCTAGCTCCAGCTCATTATCAAGGGAAATACAAGATACACTTAAAAATTGTATAAAGTTGCAAACAGACAAATGCAGACAGTAGCTCTCCTCTTCCTCTCCTTTTAAAATTTTAAATTTTTAACTTGTTCGAATTGTAGTTTGACTTAGGCAGTTGTGCCTGCATTTGTCTGTTTGCAACTTTATGCAATTTTAAGTGTATCTTGTATTTCCCTTGATAATGAGCTGGAGCTAGCTCGAAACGTCTTGTTGTGTTGGCTTTACATGTGCACTTTGGGCTTCTCCTGTTCAACATACTTTGTTTCAGTGCTTGCATTTTTCCTTTCCTAAAACAATGTAAAACAATGAAACTACTCCTTCGCGGCCCCGTAGCTCCGGAATGGAACGACCAATCGAAATTCTGACTTAAGGTGCAAAACTACACCACGGTAGCCGTCTATAGACACCATCCGTACCATTGCACATCAAATATTAACGGAGGAAATGCAGGAACAAAATTCGTGAAAGTTGGCCACGGTAGAGATGATAAATAAATAGTTAAATAAAGAACCCGCTTTAATTTATAACACGAACTACCACGGTTGTTGTTGTTTGTTGGTTATTGTTTATTTTTAGGGCGCGCGAACCCAATTTGGGTTATCTGCCCCACGACGATGATAGGGTCAATTTAGCTGAAGAAATCCCAACGGAAAACCCCGGAGCCTTTCATTTCCACTTGATGATGGTTTTGAGAAAAGACTAAAACGAGGATGCATTTTGTCGTGCGAAAATTCGCCAAGTTGGATGCTGCAAAGCTTGTAGCATCATACGAGCATATACCGTACTCATTACGGTAGCACACTACTCCGTTCCGTTTCTTTCCGTCACGTCACGTCTCAGGGTGTCAAATTTCTGTTTGGATTAAAAACATGTAAATTAGAGGAGCAGCTTACTGCTGCGTCCCGTTCCGAGGCGACCTGTTGGCTGACGGATGTGATTGTCGAGGCAGAATCCTTTCAGTCAGAAAATTATCGCATCGAAGAAGTGTACGAGCCTTCCGTCAGTCAACAGCTGTCGTCGTCCCCCACGCGCCTGCGCACAACCCTTTCCCCTACTAAATACAGATGCGAACCTATTTCAGTTGTCTTCTGGACTTAAATGTCATCATGCCCGAGTGCAAAGAATTAATACCTAATTTACTACGAATTATATTCTTATTTCCTACTTAAGGTCACTGCAAGTCCTTCTTTATTCGCATTGCCAGTTTGGGTGCGAGCAAATTTAAAAGCTCAGCGGAGTTGACTGAAATGGTTGGCAACGAAAGCAATGTGCGCTGGACCGTCCGTTGCCGTCAGTCGTCGGAACGAAACGGGACGGAACGGAACGGAGTAGTGTGCTATAAGCTAATCCCTCCTACGCTGACACAGAACCTTACTAACAGAACTCTTTATAAACCCCTGAAAATGAGAAGCGACAATGTGCTTGTGGTTCAGCGAAATTTTGAAACAGATTGTTGATACCAGAAGAAAGGATTCTCTTTAGGATACTCGAATATTCTCTTTTATGAAAAACGGTCATACATTTAAAAAAATCGATAAGGAAATACGGAAGACTTGGATATGGTTTGCATAATAATATCTACAAACGTCATAGGCGCGTTGAACTGAAAGAAAAGTTATAAATAAAACAAGTACTATGAATAATAGAACTCCATCAGGCTGAGATGTAGTTCCGCAGGGAAAATACAAGAATTTTAGGGTTAAGTATGTCATACAAGTTAGAGATGGGAGGGAAAGAGGGAATTTGAAGGCAGAAACATTAAAAGGTTTTTGTTTTTGAGAAGTGAAGTGCGTATGTCATTCGTAAAAAGAATGGATGCAGTTAGAGATTAAGAAAATTTCGACTTAAAGAACGAAGACTATTTCACATGTAAGTGGGAAGGAAATAAATAAATCAAGAAGACAAAGGAGCGTTAAGGATAAGGTTGATAAAACGGACGGGGTTAGGATAAAAAAGAAAGTCGTTAAGTTAAACAAATTTTATATTCATGATGTAGACGAAAGCCGGTGTTAATATGATTGTTGAGAGATTGCGTGCATACTGTCTCTACCCAATATTCCCGCCAAGCTTTTCGGCCGTTTGATGTCGTGATATCAAACGTCAAGCCCTTTCGCCAAGTTAATTCCTCCCAAGTAATTATGATCTTGAACGCGGGATGTTGGGTAGTAAAAATCATAATAACGGTTTGACTCAATTATGAAGCCAGAAAAATTTAATAAAGTGAGCAAACAACATTGTGAAAACAATACTACGGGAATTGATTTTTAAAGAGTGATTTTCTTCATTTAGAAGTGACCTTACTGAAAGGTAAATTGGGATTGTGCAAAATTAACTGACGGGTGTCCACATGTTACGTGTGCTGAGAGTATTATGACATTTTTTTTTAATATTTGAAAGTAACTTAATGTAAAACTAATTTGACTTAAATTTGGCTTTAAGATGGTTAAGACCACAAAAACAGCTGTCCACGTTTTGAGGGAAATAAAAAAAATATATTTTCAGTGGTATTAAGTAAGTTTAAACAAACTAATAACGCTTTCATGTCTGGTAGCGCACAATATGAAACAGTAAGAAATTCTGAGGTGGTGAAATTCTGGGGTCGAGTTCTAAGCAAACTTGAACAGTCAGACTTAGGTAATTTGGCTGTTTAATGAACTGCTGAACCTCTCACACTACCACCATCTGGAAGGGACTACGCCAAGATCCACTTTACAATGACTGATCAAGGTCTGATTGGCTAAGCAACAAAGAGAGCGCTATCACCACTCAACCATCATTGCCAGTGGGTGATCGATTTGTAAACGATTTTTTTTTTGCCTGTGCATATTTTATATCTTTTTGACAAATTAAATTGGTGGAATTTGGTAAATGTTTGCACTGCAACGTGATGAGTTATTATCATTTGGTGTGCATGTTTATAATTCTGTTTATGTCACTTTAATTTTTTAGTTTGTTCTTTTTTTCAAACCTAACTACAAAATAGAAAAACAAAGTTTGGTCTGTGAAGGGCTTAGTAATGCTTGATCTGCTTGGTAATATCTCTTTGGAATCTAGTGGAATTCACTCGCTAAAATCGTGCCTCAAGCTTCAACTCGTTCCACGCATACACACAAACACGCATTACCAACAGAACAAACAAAAGATAATTCAACGCCATATAGATGTGTTTCGGTCAATAACTTGTCAACAAATTTGCACGTGGCTTAATACTGTGGCTTCATACGTGAGAAATACTGTCAGCTATCCTTAAGTTTCAAGCTGGCTCCAAAGTAAGAGGTAAATAGTCCCAGATTCCTACATAAAAAATCAAAGAGTTCAGTGATGTCACATCTCTAAGCTCCGCCCAGATTCAAGATGACGCGGAGTTGAACGATGCCGTAATCTGGCACTTTCGATGGGATATTGCAGCAGGGCGTGGTAATTTGATTCAGTTTCTTGGGCTTTTGGAATCTCGAGACGATTTTTTGTAAGACTGTTCCGGACCCCCATCGCTGGGAGGATCAGAAGGGCCAAAAACAACAATTTTGGAAGGCAACGCGACTTATGCGGCGACGAAAACTGCAGCGGCGTCATGGAACCAGGAGTGGTACATGGTAGGCGCACACCTCTTCGTTCATAAGTTTGTACGAAGAAATTCTAGGCGGTGTAAGCAGTGACGGAATATCCTCCAAAATCGAGGATTGGACCCTAACATCGGCGGTACGATTTGGAGTTTTACACGGGGGGTATTCTTTTTAACGATGGAGATTTTATTGCAGATAAAATTGGCATTTCGGGATAAACGCTGGAACGTCGACGTGAACTGCCAGATAAGCTGAACGTGCCATTATTTTTCCTGAAATTTTGATCTCTGTTAGCGTTTTGTCCTTTTTTTTTTTTTGTTTAGCGCATTATTGTACGTAGTAGACCAAATTTGTGTGGTTTACTTTTCTGGGTTTTCTATGAGAGTGGATTTATATGTTTACTTCTCGTAATGTTGGATGTTACTTTTATCTCCGTTGCCATTAATACGTTGTAGCAAAAATTTATAGGGTTTGGGAGGAGAATTTGTAACTCTAAAAAGTCCCTATTGAAACACGTTAGATTCGTCCCCATTAGTTCAGTCCGAGTTTTCAGAGGGCGCCACATGTTCTATCTGGTAATTTTTGCTCATTTTTCAGCCCAAATCTAAAGTAAACTAAATTACAACTAAGCTAGGCTAAATAATAATTAAATACAAGCTAGATTCATTAAGTTTAGTTTAATTTTAGGCTAAAAACTGAGTAGAAATTCCCACATAAAACACGTGGCGCCTTCTATAAACTAAGACTGAACTAATGTGAATGTATCCAAGACGTTTCAGTATATGGCTCTCAGTCACAAATTCTCTTCCCAACCCTATAAATTCTTGGTTGTAGACACACGAACAGTTTTTCTCTTCCCTGATGTTGATCTATTACTGGAGTGGAATGGATTTGTGTAGGCTATTTCAATTATCTTCATATTGCATGTTGTTTTAGTCTTCTGTCCGTCTGACCTTTTCCGTCCGTCCGTCTCCTTTTACAGTGGCAATCAAGTGAACTTTAAAGAAACACTGCAAATTAAAACATCGTTGCTTCCTTATACGGCAGTGACACGACGTAGTATTATTGTATATAACTCTATGGTGGAGCCTAAATGGGTTAGCTGCAAGGTGCACTGGTGGGGGAAAAGAAGAGCGTCTTACTGAAGCCAATGCTATTAGACTGGATTTCTTAGGCCTAAAACGCGCGATTTTTGGCGGTTTGTTGGCAGTTGCTGACATTTTAAGCAAGCGGAATCTTTATTTTCCAATTACAACCTAAGCAGCATTAGGGATTGGAGAACACAATAGTTTTTTAAGCCTACGAAATCCACTCTAAAAGCATTGGCTTGACTAGAAGTGCCGTTGTTTAACCCACCATTTCAATCTAGTGCCCCTTGCAGGTATCTCTTGTAGCCATATGACGTCACTTGACGCTGCTCAATAGCTAATAGGCTTTCACGACGTAACTCAACGAAAAATAACATTTGTTCGTGGCATTTAACCACTACAGGAAGACGCATTCGTAAAAAAACAAAAAGATTTCATTAACGACACACTAAATACGGATGCAAACCTATTCACGTTGCCTTTTGGACTTATATGTCAGACTGCCTGAGCGGGCAACGTAAATAGGTTTGCATCCGTATTTAGTTAACCAATTTCGAGCCCATTGGCTTTCTGTCCCGTTTAATTAACGACACACATTAGCTTCATTAAAAAAAACTTTCGATACCGTGTTGCATGAATGAATAACCCGGGAGCAAAAATTAGGCTAAAAGCTGATAATTACACCTAAAAACCAATACTAGGCCTAAAATCCAATACTAGACACATTTTAACCGGTAATTGTGGTGGTTACTACTTTTAGATTAGATAATAGAGATCGCTGTTGCAGTGCGTGATGGAGGTGTGCGCCTCAACATTTTTGTTCGAGGCGGCCCGAAAGTGGCTGACAGTGGCTGACAAGTGAGCCATCAATTATGGAACGAAAAAGACAGAGACAAACTGTTTTCACTATTAGATTCAGCGTCCGCAAATTAATTAAACTGAAAAAAAAATATGAAGCAGAAGTGGCCCGTAAGTGGCGGAAGTGTACAGAAGACCAGTCGCGACTAGGTAGTCGCTGCAGCTGCTTATTTATTTCTATTTTCATTAATATGTTGTATACTATACAGCTGTACATATTTGTCTTGATTTTGATCTATTTACTACTAACATCGTACTCGGCTTCGCCCGGAGATTTGTTTGACCCATGGTTGTTTCCCATATTTGCTCGGTGCTGCCTGATCATTCACTGCAACAGTCGATTTTTGTTTGTGTAACACTCCCCCTTTCCGCCAATCCTCTCCCTCCCCTCTCCCCTCCTCCTTTTATCCCGTCCTCTCCCACTCCTCTTGGTTTCCTTCCCTTCCTCCTCTTTGCTATACGTAGTTGAATGTGGATGGTTATTTGAATTAATAGCAAACACCCCCAGAAATTATCTTTTAGGTTGAATTAATGCGTAATCGTATGTTTAATGGTAACAGCTCACTTCCCCCCCCCCTCCCCCCCGCCATCCCACCCCCACTCCCAGTGTTTCGCTGTGGCTTAAGTGATGCGTACCGTGTGAAAAAGAAGTGTGCATAATGTCATGTAATACTTGCACTTGAGATTACGACGGTGTTTGGTTAGAAGTATAATTGTTAGAGCAAATTGTTAGTCGAGGCAACAATGTGCCAATTTCAACTTCTTTTCAGGGCAACAACGGCCCAGTTTCAACTTCAAGCCAAAGAATTAACACACTCGCACGTTTTGTTGTTCCCCTTCCGGGGGTCGTTGAGGTTGCTTCATTTCTGCTATGAGTCTTTGGTTTATAATGTAAAATGTAGCCAAATTCTTGCTTTCGCTGGTATAAGAGTCAGCTCATTTGTTTTTCTTTTAGGGACTGGTCAGTATTTATCGCCAGGGGGGGGGGGGGAGGCCGGGGGAAATTGGGGGGGGGGGGATCCATGCATTTTTTCGCCCCTCTCGAGGGGTAGGGCCTAAATTTTTCAGGTCTCGTCAAGGGGGGGGGTCACAAAAAACACTGACTAAACTAGAGAAAAAGTCATTTTTGGACCTAAAAATAACACTTTCATATGTCAAAATTTCTGAAAACGCCTCAGCTTCTGAGGAGCAGCCCCCCAGACCCCCAATGGTATGAGTGTTTAGACTGTTTACACAATTTTGAAGCTATTAGTACCAATTCTGCACGACAAGAAACTGTGGTAAATACTGACCAGTCCCTAAAATTAAAAACGTAAATGAAGCAACCTATTTAGGATTCCAAATCGCTCACAATGGACCTGCAAAAGGCACAAACATGCACAAACCTGCACAAAATTTACGAAAACTTGTGCCTAGTCTTATCACATCAGACACCTTCTTAACGTAAAAAGCAAAAAAAAATGAAAGCTTGATTAGATATGGTATTGAAATATATGGATTTGCTGCTAACTGCCACATTAATAGACTGCAAAAACTGCAAAACCGAATCATAAAAATCTAAAAATTAAACAACTTAGAGATTTCGTTGTAATTCTGAAAAAAACTATTTTAACTGTGACCACAAATAAAGCTGAACTTTCAAGAATAATTATTTCAGGAAAACCACATATCGATATGAAGTGCCTTTTGCCAAGAATCAATATGACAAACGAACAAATAAATATAAAATTCCTACTATATTTAATGAAATCCCATAGGGCAGCGTCAAAGGCAGCGTCAAGTGACGTCATATTGCCTACGAGAAAGCATCTGGAGGGAATAACTACAAGGGGCACTAGATTAAAAAGTAAGGGAAGACAACGCCACTTCTAGTTAAGACAGTGATTTGAGAGCGGATTTCTTAGGCTTAAAAAACATTGTTTCCTCCAACAACAAAAATCGCGCGTTATAGGCTTAAGAAATGCAGTCTAGTAGCATTGAGAGTCAATGCAATGTTAGACGCCCTTCTATTTCCCCTCCAGTGCTACTTGCAGCTAACCCAGTTACCGGCTTCACCATAGAGTTATACACAATTATACTACGTTATGTCACTGCCCTATTGAACTGCTCTAAATTAATAGGATAAATGAGATTAAAAATAAACTAGTCGACTACTTCTTGATTAATGAAGAAATCGATTAAGAAATGCCAGGATAAACCTTCGGTCTGATTATTATTATTTTTTATATTGTGTATTTACTTTGTGTTTGTTTGTTTATGATCCCTGATATGGATTTATGTTCAAAATAGTACTTTGTCAACAAATAATGTGTTCAATATTACCTCCATATTATTCGTTATCATGTGCCTTTCTATTGTACCAGACTTATACGGCACACACAAGTTCACCATGAACTTCGAGCCGTCGTAATAAACTATTTACTACTTAGGAAAAAACATTACTACAGGTGTAGTTTTTTCAATACACTTTGTAGAAACGACTTGCCCCCTGGCTTCTTAAAGGAAAATTACATCCATTTTGACATGCATGCTTTACTTTTGGATCATTTACACAATAACTAAGAACAAGAACTGCGGTAAGAATACGTTACTTACGTCCGATACAACAATTTAATTATTGCATTACCAAAACACGACATGGAGACCGCCATTGTTTTGATGGAACGCGCAGAAATTAATGCCGACAGATGTCACTCTTCGATTTCGACTCGCAGCCGGTTGAGATAGCTTTATTGTTTGTGAGAGCTCAAGCGTCCGACGGCCTTAGCTGGCCGACAGTTGTAGTGGCCAGCTAATGCCGTCAGACGCTCGAGCTCTCATAGACAATAGAGCTATCTCAATCGGCTGCGAGTCGAAATCGAAGAGCGACATCTGTCAGCATTAATTTCTGCGCGTTCCAGCAAAACAATGGCGGTCTCCGTGTCGTGTTTTGGTGATGCAATAATTAAATTGTTGTATCGGACGTACGTAACGTATTCTTACCACAATTCTTGTATTTAGTTTTTGTGTAAATGATCCAAAAGTAAAGCATGCATGTCAAAATAGATGGATTTGCCCTTTAACTTCTTTTCTCTATCAGGTGCTGACTATGTCATCGATATGGGCATAGAAGCAAACAATGTGTTCATCATATATTGTATGAAACTCTACTGAAGTTGGGTGTAAGGAACATCAGTGTTTTATAGAACATGTTTAGACCAATGTGTCTTTTCGTTAAAAAGCGAGGCACGTTTTCCTTATAACTAATGGCAATTGGTCGGTGTAGAGTGCTACTTACTTAAAGGGGCACTATCACCGATGGAAAAGCGAACGAAAATACTACCATGGCGCCATCTAGCGGCAGTGATATTGTTAACCTTTGTAGATTGCTCCCAGGTGCACGAGGACGTACCAAATTTTCACTCAGTAATTAAGGAGGACGTGGCTTGTTTGTTTCGTTAAAAGGAATGATGTTGTGCATTCCTTCGCTTGGCGCAAGCAAGTGCTAGACATTACTAAATAGCGCTGCTGGATGTTGCTAGACTCTGCCTACATTCAATCGGTGATAGCGCCACTTTAGTTTAGATACAGCACTAATCGTGGCTACATGAAATCATCTGCAGACAACCTCATAAGCATACGAAAATCGCATTTTTTGGGGGTGGCGGAGAGGGGGTCACATTGGACCTTGAGTGGGGGGGGGGGGGATCGAGATTTTTTCAGGGTCTCGAAGGAAATGAGCTGACTCTTATACCAGCGAAAGCAAAAATTTGGTAGTGACATTTTCATTTCCCCAGAGCCCCCCCCCCCCCAGCCATACGTTGTCCTCACAACGCAAGCATCAGCTCTTGTGGGATGAGCGTGTGCGCTGTTTAGTTTGATAACGTAATTTGTGTTGTTGAATAAACTAACTTACTTACATACGAATTGGATTTTTTTTTCATTAAATTTGCATGTGGCGTATATTGTGCAAATCAGGGGATGGTTTGCCTTGCAGTTTCCAGTTCGTGGTTAAACTGTTTCGCGGCCAGAGGGCGTTGAGAACTGCTTAGCTTCTCACCACTCTTATTTCCTGTCTCATCGACCTCGATCAAGTCTTGCTCGTGGCTCATTAAATTTGAATTTGGTAATTGGCGACGGTGGCGACCTCTTCTCAGCGGAGCGCCTCTGTCAATAAATTATGCGATCCGAGGAGGCCGTCAAGGTGGGGAGAGCAGCGAAGCTGGAAGAAACCCTAGAATCCAAGATCAAACAGCCTGAGGTTCTATCCTCGCACTCGATGTGATCTTTGCTCGTGCATTATACAGAGAAATCCACTTGTTGGCCTTAGCTTGACTTACCTCGGTCTGCTGCTTTGACACGACGCAATCCTTCGAGTCGTAGTTTTAAATATTAAAGCTCAAAGTTTGTTTTGCATTAGTAATAGCCCCATAATTGCTATTGCGGGTTATTTACGAACGGCCAGTCACGATGCTCTCAAGCAGTTACGAGCGAATGCGTTTTGCAAGAGAAACTCAGTGGCGTGTATGGAGCAGTGGCAATCGACGTCACAGTTGCTGCGGCATTGTCATCATGTGACCTTGGATACCCAGCATCTGGCTTGGCCCGTTGTAGTGGAGGAGAAAGAAAGATCGTCCGCCCGCCATTTTGTAATTTTCGTATGTGATCAGTGCTGATGTTATGTTTTTTCAACAAAATGGTGTTCAGTTGTAAGATTTTGGGTTGTGGCAATGAACGAGAGACAGATGGCTCGTCCTTTTCCCGATTTCCAGTAATTCAGTCATTCCTCGTCTTCTTGCTTCAAACGAGAGTGTTTACCTCCGTTACAAGATGGCGGCACGCATTGTTCGGTTGCCATTAGCAACGGACAGCGTCTGATCTTATTGACGGTGCTCTATAGCTTTCGATAGTGCGTAGACGAATTCTCGAACCCAGTTCCCCATAACTGCTACTTGCGAAGTAGAAACCTCAGGTAAAAACAAATTAGGCCTAAAATCTGAAAATTGGGCCTAAATTCACATGAAGTCTCGACACCGCGTAGCATAAATGAATAGGCTTGCTTTCAAACCTAATTCTCCATTAGCTGCTACTTACGAAATTAAAACGCCACGTAAAAATTAGGCCTAAAAGCTGACAATTACACCTAAAATCTAATACTAGGCCTAAAAGCTAACACATTTTAAGCCGGCAATTGTAATGGTTACTCCTTTTAGATTATACTATAATAGAGATCGTTGTTGTGGTACGTGATAGAGGTGTGTGGCAAAAGTCTACAGACAACCAATTGTGACTATTGGTGGTGTTTGCAGCCACTTGCTAGTTTGGTAATGTAATTTGTGTTGTTGAATAAACGTACTTACTTACTTACGAATTGGAATTTTTTCATTACATTTGCAAGTGGAGTGTATAGCACAAATCAGTGGATGTTTTGCCCTGCAGGTGCCAATTCGTGGTTAACTGTGCAGGCTGAAAGTGCAGACCGTGCAGCTGCCCTGCGCTCCAAGGCTTGGGCCGTCTATCGGTCTAAGGATTAACAAAAATCAAACAGCCGCGTGTTCTTTGCTCAGTATTTAAAAAGCACTTTCATAAACCTACTGGACAACTCATCGCTGAAGCCCCACCTTATCAAAGCAGTTTTTAAACGCACGGTGAATTTTCCGATACATCCAGCGTGACGTTAACGGCGTTAAAGCATCATCGCACTCATCGACTGCGAAATCGGTTTTTGCGGTGAAGCCATCGACTAAAGGATGGGGAACTGCAGTGTTGTTCTTTGCCAGGATTAATTACGTAAACGCGCTGGGACTTGTCGTCCCGTCATCCCTCGCGCGCACGCGTCACATGGATACACTCTATAGAGCAGTGACACGACGTAGTATTATTGTATATAAGTCTATGCTGGAGCCTTAATTGGTTAGCTGCAAGGGGCACTGCAGCGAGAAACAAAAGGGCGTCATACTGAAGCCGATGCTGTGAAGAGTGATTTCTTAAGCCTATAACGCGCGATTTTTGTTGTTGGAGAAAACAACGTTATTTTAAGGCTAAGAAATCTGCTATTCCGTTATTTTCCCCTCTATTTTTATGTAGTACACCTTGTAGTTATGCCCTCCAAAACCCATACTGGTGCCAATCTGGTGCCAATATGGCGGCAAATGTCACTGCTCTATACAACAATGAAATGGGTGAAACCAACCAGAAGCCTTATCGTAGAACAATCCGTTTTTTTTTTATATTCACTATTGTAATCACAGGAACTCACGCTGAATGTCTTTATTGTTAACATTTCTCAAGTTCTAAGTCGTTATTTGTCACTATAGGTTGTCCTGAGCGATTTGAGAAGCGTTGCAGTTTTTGCTATCCCAATCAACTTCCGGTTATGGCCGGGATTTTTACCTCGATGCTAAAAACCAGTGCTTCCACTTTACAGGGAATTTTCCCCTTTTTAACAAGTTTTGTATTTGAATATTCATAACTTGATGAACAGATTAAGACAGTTTATTATTAGGTGAATCGTGATTCCAAAATGGTTGACTCGGTAGCATTTCTTTAATCAATGTTTCCTTTTTCTTTAATTCTGTCTCTTCTGTTTACCATGAAAAAAAAGGTGGATGGCTTTATTTAGAAACGGTCTAGATTTCATGTGTGTTTCGTGTATTTTAGCGTAGCACGTGGCTGTAGCCTTACAGGAGGGATTAAAGGACGGAGAATAAAGCATGGAGCCAACTGAGGCTTATCTCCGATATTGATTTAGGTGGTCGGACAGTTAATTTGGGGTACAGGGGGCGTTACCCCTGCCATTTTTTGTAAATACCCTTTAAAAAAAAATTCCTTTTTTTTTGTGTGGCGTCCTACCTAGCGGCCCTCCCAGAAAATGGGTCAAGTCTTAAAAAGGGCCAAAAGGCTTAGGACCGTATTCTGAACGCTGACTAAACCTCGTACTTGACTTGAAATGACGTCCCACCTATTTAATGCCATTCACCACCAGAACTTCGTTTGGATACATTTGGAAGAAATCGGTGGTGAATGGCACTCAATAGGTGTGACGTCATTTAACTTGGAATGACGTCACAGCTATTAAGTGCCATTCACCACCCGATTTCTTCCAAATGTATCCAAAAGAAGTTCTGGTGGTGAGTGGCACTAAATAGGTGTAACGTCATTTCAAGTCAAGTACGAATTTTAGTCAGCGTTCAGAATACGGGGGCTTGAAAATGGGCAGATAAGGTGTTAAAAAGGGTGAAATGCAAAAGAAAAAACAATTTCACGAAAAAAAAAACCTGACTGAGCCCTGTTACTAAAAACTGCCCCTGCCCTGTCGGAAGTCTGTGATTTTTACTGATGGATTTTGACCTCTGTTGGATAAGTTCATAAATGTTTGGGACTAGAAACTTACGAGAAGAAAGAAGTGCTTCTACAGATTATTATGGAAAAAAGACCACAACAACGCTAATACAAACATTGGGTTATTTCACAAAAAACGTTGGTCGTACCAACCACCATTACATGCATGGTAAAAATAACACTAAAACTTGATAATTCTTGGCTCATAGGCGGTGAATTTCGGCCACTTTATCAAAAGAAAGATTAAAAATCATACCTTCATTATTGTGTATATGCATTTAAGGTCCCCTTTTTACTTAGCTGAAACAAAATGGTGGTTCTCGCATTACCGGTTTTTTTTTTACAACCACTGTTTACAGTAGTGGCCAAGATGCCTATCATTCCAACGATAAACTGGCTGCACCTAAATACACACAAAGGCAAATAGCATCGTAAGTCACACATGGACCAGTTCATGCAGTGCAGTCTGGTTATTAATTTCTGTAATAGGTTATTATGGACACTGTAGCTGTAGTGGTGCTGGAGCTCATTATTACTACGGGGAGGGGGGGGGGGGAGGCTTCTAATGTAGTGCCGATGATATTGGTATTTTGATACTATTGGTTTTGACTAGTGTGGCCAGAAGAATACAAGAAGCCAATTGGGCTCGATAGGCCATGTCAGTATGGCTGAGCGGTTAGGACTCCGGCCTTTGATTTCAAAGGTCGGGGTTCGATTCCCCGCTCAGGCAGTCTGACATTTAAGTCCAAAAGGCAACGTAAATAGGTTTGCAGCCAGAAGAATACTTATAATATTCAGTATTATATTTTATTCTAATAATACAAGAAATAAAAGTTGTGTAACAGTTGAATATAAATGGCCGAAATGAGTATTCTATGTAATGAAGGTTTTATCAATTGTAAGTTTAGTTTAATTTCTATGTTTTTAACCATTTTTTTTTATCTTTTGCAGATTGGAATCGAACTTTCGATGTAACAGTTTCCTGTTAGTGAATGACGTAAGTAATGTCTTTCAATTTTTATGCCGTTTCGAAGTGTAATAGCAAGGGCCATTCACCCGACATATGAACTTTTCATTTCGTTCTTATTTCTGAAGGTTGCACTTCTGACTGTCTTAACAAAGTAAATTGTTCCATTTCTTTTACTGTGGTATCTTGTCCTAATACGCTTGACATTCAGGGAAAATACAAGACGTTGAACATTATTTTCTCCATTCTAAAACAATGTAGAGGCTCCTGTCGTTTGAACCCTTGTGAACCAGTAAATATCTCAAGTAGACTTTCAGAATCCCTTTAGTATGTAGTCAAGAGATGCGTTTAGATTGCGTATTAGCTTGGAGGCAAGAATTACAGCATGTTGTTCCTTCAAAGTGTGGAAGTTTTTCCTCAAAAACACCTTTAGTCATTTGGGAAAATAGAGTAAAAGGTTTCCCTATTTTAGCCTTCGATGGACCATTAAAACAAACAGTCTGCCACTGGCATGGGATGGGGTGGGGGGGGGGGGCACTGACTGTTCGTAATTATTCAATATAGATCCAATATACCGAGACACAAGCTCCTTTCCTCATCTTCAGTAGCTGGCTGTGGGGGGGGTAGCCAGCTTCTTAAATAGTTTATTATCTTTCCAGAACTAAAATGTAGAAATAGCATAGGCATCAGTTCTATCAAGAATTTATAGGGTTGGGAGGAGAATTTGTGACTGAGACCCATACTGAAACGTCTTGGATGCATTCACATTAGTTCAGTCTTAGTTTATAGAGGGTGCCACATATTTTATGTAGGAATTTCTACTCAGTTTTTAGCCTAAATTTAAACTAAACTAAACAAAACTAGCTTATATTTAATTATTATGTAGCCTAGCTTAGTTGTAATTTAGTTTACTTTAGCTTTGGGCTGAAAAATTATGAGCAAAAATTACCAGATAGAACACGTGGCGCCCTCTGAAAACTCGGAATGAACTAATGGGGACGAATCTAACGTGTTTCAATAGGGACTTTTTAGAGTTACAAATTCTCCTCCCAAACCCTATAAATTCTTGGTTCTATGAACCTACAGAGTAACACCAGGGTAAGAAACGTTATACCACGGCTGTGACGTCAAACTAACTCAACGCCTTACTTAATTTCAGTAGGTTAAATCCTATTAACCGTGACCGGAAGTATGCGTCATCGCAAAAAGTGTGAGTTATCAAGTTACACCACACTTTTGCCAATAACTCACAATTTTGCTGTAACCCACACTTTTGACACTTCTGGATCACGTGACCGGGGAACGCACACACCAGCAACCAAATACAGCGTCCAAAAACGTAACACGATAAAAACGTACAAAGGGAATTACTTAACTTGCCGGAATATCCCGAATGAAATCCTTGGCCCCCTCCTTCCCCTTCCCCCTGACCACAAACTAAAATGGAATGATCTTCTTTCAAACCGATACACCTTATTACCGTAATTTTGAAACATTTCCCAAACTACAAAAACTACAAAAAGAATTACTTACCTTGCCGAAATGTCCGAACAGCTTCGAAAACACGGACGAGTTTACCAGCCAAACCTTGCCAAACGACGCGTCTGTCTAACTCCCACCCCCCGCCCCTCCCTCCACAAACTTAAGCTGCCGAAGGCCTCGTCCGTCCAACGCCCACCTCCCCCACCACAAACTAAAATGGGATGACCTTCATTCACATCGACATACTGATTGATTACCATATTTCTTGAGGCAATTGTTACAAAACACAAACACGTTTTAATTAAATACGAGTTAGCTTGACGTCCCAACCGTGGCTTGACGTCTCAACGATTAGCTTGTTACGACTTAGCTTGACATCCCAACGATTACAATGATTGTCCCGGCTCGAGTATGAAAATATATCTCGTGCACCGCACTCGACATATTTGCATAGTCGCAGCCGTGGGTTAAAAATCGATGACCGTGAGATTCTCACTAATAACTTTTACTTAACCTCTTCTACATAATCTGGCATTTTCATTTTATTATTGGTAGGGAGTATATATAGATATACGTTCAACCATTGCCAGAACCGTAATCTCCCCCATCCCCAGTTCTTTACACAACGCATTTGCTGACTGATGTATCATCACTCGAAAATCACACACTTGTAAAATTACTTATAAACGTGGCTAAAATTTGTAGTACAAATATTCGCAAAATTGGGCGCAATAATCTATGAAATGCTAGTACAATACCATAGCTAAACGGTTTGTAATCTCCTGGTGACCTTATGCACTAGAAATCCACTAAAATCTCCTAGCAATCCCATGAATTCATGCTGTAGGTTTTTGTTCACTTTATCAAGTGCCTACTGGGTCCTATATTACAACTAACCTGGAGTACTAAGACTAAATATTTTCTCTACTTGTGAATTGTACTTAAAGGTATCCAAATGGGACTGAAAGAGGACAGTATTCATCATAGTAGGCTCTACGATAAAAGGTGTACACAATGCCGAATTTGCGGTACATTAAAACATCTATTCTCTAATTGAGCTTCCCTCTATCCCTCTTTTAGGGCGCATTTATGCAACAAGACCTTCTCGCTTGTCGAAAGCTATTTGCTAGGCTATCATTATTTATTTATGATGAGTTTCCAGTTTTTACTAACGGAATGGAGCTATACTTAAATAATTAAATGTATTATAAATAACAACATTGGTAAAGAACAAAGAGCAACAGTGATTTTAAACATTGTTACAATAGTCGTCATGTCTCGCTAGTTCTAAAGTTTGCGTATTCTCGCACAGAAGCAGCTTCAAGCGGCGACGGTAGGAAATAAAGCATTTCGCAACAAGATATCAAATCTAACATGGCGCTCATTTCCAATGTGTCGAATCGAAAACAAACAACGGAATACTGGCATTCAGAAATCCGCCCGCCATTTTGTACTAGAGTAGGTAGTATTTTCTCGTTGTCAGAAATTGATGCTGCCAGTCCGCGTGCATCATGTTTCGTTTAGCCAACCACGAGGAAAGGATTTCCATATCGTTGCCACGGTAACCATGTACAGACAATTCGAAGGCCAGATGTTTCGAAAAGGCGAGAATTCTAAGCAGTTACTTTAATATTTACTAAGTAAGGGTTTGTTTAGGCAACGAGACCTTCTCGCTTGCCGAACGTTATTTGCTAGTCAGCGGTTATTTATTTACGATTCGTTTCCAGTTTCTACTAAATGAATGCGGTAGCACATAACAAATTAAATGTATTACAAATAACAACATGGATAAAAAAAACCAAACTGCAACAGTAATTTTAAACATAGTTACAACATTGTTGTCATTTCATGCCATTTCCAAAATTTGCTATCCATGTATGTATAAAGAATAGCTTCTGACAGCGATCAGACGACGGTAGAATAAATAGCTACTCGTAACGAGAATTCAAAATCCAACATGGCGTGCCTTTGGGGTTATGATATCGAAAACAAAACATGAATACTGGCATTCAGAAAACAGTCAGCTATACAACACAACTGCAATACAACACGGTGCAGTAAAAATTGTTTTCTTGTCATAATTTCGACGCTGTCATCCCGAACGCATCGGACTCCGTGTCGTGAGGCACACTGCGACCGTGTCGTTGCCGTGGTTACTACATTTAGACAACTCGAAAGCCGCATGCTTTGGTATAAACGATAAGCAGCCAGCAGATTTAGTATTAACCAAGCAAAAGCTAGTGCGCAAGGAAATTGTCGTTGCGTACACGCCCTAAAAGCTAGTGAGCGAGAAAATTTACGGTGCGAGTTGATTCATAAATAGGCTCTTTCAAAGAGGAAGAGAGAGGGAAGCTCGAAAATTTATACATATATTTTAATTACTGCAAGTGTGGAATTCGCTCATTTTGTGATGTAGTATTCTGAATGAGTGGCATATACTGAAGGGACTTCATAGGTCTCATTTAAGTTCTTGATGCGTTGCTAACTAAATGACGTGGACTTTTCAACCAGCACTGGAGACTGAGAAAGCTTGCAGACTCTCAGCTGAAGTGGATGAATCAAATGCTGAAGGCCAGGGCATTAGGACAAGGGTACCTTTTCATCAGAACCCTTCCTTTTAACCACGCCCTCCCACTCAGCCCCACCTTAACTCCATCAGTCTTCGTCTTGCATTCACCTTTTCCTTCCCCTCCTCTTTTCCCACTCTTCAGAACGAACGGTAATGTGGGGCATTAAGGGGACAAATGTACCTGGTGGTCTGACAGCCTACTCAGCCGGGTGGAATGAAAGGACATTTTTAGGAGGAGAAATAGGTAGGAGAAGAAATGGCGGTTCGAAAGTTCTTGGAAGTTCGATCGACAACTTCGAAAGTTGGAATTTGTGTGGTGGCCTAAAAAGGAAAGGATGTTTCATAGGCGAGTTAGCGTTTAAGGAGTTGCTAACTCCAACGAGATCCGGTTGGTATTATTAATAAAGAAAACGTGGGAAACGTGCTTTGGCCTGCACAATTTTAACTTCGTAAAAGTCTGGGAACCACATAAGGACTCCAACTGACAAACGAAATAATTACTACATACAGAGTTACAACACAGTTAACACAGTTAATTTAACAGGAAGCATCCTCCAAAACTGAACTAATTGCGAGTGACGTATATGCAAAAAAGAGTAAGTGCCGTTGTCCCCCACACTCGCAGTGAAGCACTGACAACAAATTCGCGAATAGTTTGGACTTTAATACACAATACAGGCCCTTAACCAGGCTTTCTCCTCGCTGCTAGGATCAGCAGACGATCCCAGCAGCTACGAAAAAGCCTGCTTAAGGGCCAAATATTGGTGATTTTGGTGTCAGTGCTTCATTGGAAGTGTGGGGGAAGATGGTCCCTATACTTTTCTGCAGGAAACACCCTATTTTGACAGGCTTTTACGATCACCAACTTAAGATTCATTCCAGCTTCTCAGATGAAAGACAGACTTGTACTTAAACAGAATGAAAAGCCAACTGGGCTCGAGAATGGTTAAATAAATACGGATGCAAACCTATTTTCGTTGCCTTTTGGACTTATATGTGACATTTAGGTCCAAAATGCAACGTGAATAGGTTTGCATCCGTATTTATTTAGAAAATTATACTTAACCTTTTATTTACTCCAAGGTTAGCTGCAGTTCATGGTGTTTGAACTGCATGTCAAAGGGCATAAGTGTGAGCATTCCCTCAAAGGTATAACTGGTAGTTTTATAATGGCCTGCCATGAATTCTTCTTGGCCGTTCGTGTATAGTGTCCGCGGCCTATCTTGAGTTCGCCCCAGAACGACACAGATAATCAATTGTATGTTTTTGGTAGCAGAGTGCCTTGTTGATATCCGAGATGGTTACAAAAACAATGATGGCCGTCGATTAATGCCGCCGCCTCCAGGAAAACGTAGCCGCTCATAAAATACCTGCAGGACTCAAGATAAACCGCTCACACAAGAGTGTTCGTTTAGTTCTTGGCCATTTGTGCGGGTGTGAAATGATTTTCCTGGTGAGTTCGTTACTTTACTATCAGTTGGGGCTTTTAAAGCTAGGCTGAAGCATTCAAGAAACATTCCAAGAAACATTTGTCTGCCCAAATACTTTAGCTGACTGTGTGACCAACTACAATATATAAGCCTGAGTGGTATAGGGCTTTGGCTTTTGGTCTCAAAGGTCGGGGGTTCAATTCCCAACTCTGTCAGTCTGACATTTAAGTCCAAAATGCAGCAGAAAGTAGGTTTGCATCAGTGTTTATTTATCACTGTTCGAGCCCATTTAGCTTTCCGTCCTGTGGTGCACTAAACATTACTTCTTGCATGTAGTGTGATAGTATATAAGTCCATGCTCCTTATTCTTTATGCACTCTTATTTACCCCTAAACGGTGTAAACTAACCCACTTAAACTGCTGTAAAAATTGTTTTTAAAAATGTAAGTATAGATGATATTGGGGCGTGTAGGCTGGCTACTGGTAATATCCATTGACTTCGCGAGACATCAGCCTGCTCCATGAAGGGGTGGTGCTGCTACCCCAAAGTTGGAATAGGCTGCATCGAGCGAGTCAGTGGATATTAATGATAATTAGCGGTGGATATTAACGATAATTAGCAATAAATTAGCATAACTCCCCTGTTAAGCTTATTTAATGCTAAAGGTGGCTGGCTGGCTGGCTAACAAATCGACTAATTCCAGTTTGCTTAAATTTAGTAAAAATAATAAAGTCTAGGTTGTTTGTTGACAATTATATTGAAATTAAGAATTTTTTTTTAAATGAGTGACGTAAATTCCAGAACGAAAATCTTTTTAAATTAATTTAAAGGCGCCTATTCACCAAATGACAGGTTGCGGTATCTAGCGCCGTCTACCATTATTTAGTTCTATGTAGCACTTGATTTCAACTACCGAAGGACTGTGCAAAGAAATTTCTTTTTACACAACAAACTAGCCACGTGGCTGCTGAAATTATTGAAAGAAAAGGTGGCGCGTTCACGTGCACCAGAGAGAAAGCGGTCAAGGTTAACGATATCACTGGTACTAGATGGCGCCCAAGTAGCGGTTAAAAATCTGCGTTTCTAAACGGTCGATATGTATGTAATATTGTTAGGCTTAACTTTATCACTTGGTTCCTGGTGCACGTGGGCGCACCAACTTTACATTCAGTAATTACGGAGGCACGTGGATTGTTTGCTGTGTAAAAAGAAATTTATTTCCGTTTTCCTTCGCCCGTTGAAAGTTAGAGCTAGACAGAACTAGATAGCGGCAAATGGCTATAGAGCAGTGCCATTTGCCGCCATATTGGCACCAGATTGGCACCAGTATTGGTTTTGGAGGGCATAACTACAAGGTGCACTACATAAATGCCCAACAAGGTGCACTACATAAAAATGGAGGGAAAAAAACAGAAGAGCGGATTTCTCAGGCTTAAAATAACGTTGTTTTCTCCAACAACAAAAATCGCGCTTTTTACATCTAAGAAATCACTTTTCACAGCATCGGCTTCAGTATGACGCCCTTCTGTTTCTCTCTGCAGTGCCCCTTGCTGCTAACCCATTAAGGCCCATTAAGTATTATATACAATAATACTACGTCGTGTCACTGCTCTATAGATGCTGCAGGTGTCATTTGGTGGCAATCCCCCTTTAAGTAAGGTTAGGTCGTGGCCAAATTATGGTTTGTAACGCAGTAGATCGTCGTTTGTGCTGAGGTTGTGATTGCGCTTCGTCGTTATATTGTTGATCTTATTCCATTGTGGTGTAGTGGTGTTTGGAGCAGTGGTTGTGGACGGCGGATTCTTCTAGAAGTACTGTGCAAATGTTGTGACAATGTTGGTTATAGCAGACAGTCTCCGTTTTGTTTCGTTGATTGGTTATTGCTATGGTTATTGCCATATGGTTATATGGCTATATGGTTATTGGTTACTGCTTGGTTATTGCTATAGAGCGCTTGGTTATTCCTAGAGCGCATAGAGGTCAGGGATCTTGCAAATAAATATTCAAATTCAAATTGCAGTATAGCTTTGGAAGTCGGACTTTTGGCTTGAGGCTTGGTTTTTCTTTCCTCTTTGTTGTCGAGTTCTTATTGTTGTACCTTGTTGGGTTTGGTTGTTGCATTTTGGCTGTACTGAAATGTTTTGTGGTCTTCCCAACGAAATGTCAAGGGTGACGGGTACAGAATTTGGAGTTCGGTGCGGTCTGGTTGGTCGTTTTTGAGTTTGAGATGGAAGAAAAATTCTTAAGCCTGGATGTTTTAAACAACACTGTGCTGTTCAAATTTTGTTTTAATACACATCTATGCGGGCGTCAGTAAATATGTGTGAATAAGCTTAGATGAAATTTAGTATGTATCCAAGAGTTGGCATGGAGCGCCTTCGATAACTACCAATCCAAACTCAACCAAACTCATCCATCTGGAGGCAGTTTGGTACCGTTAACACACAGAATGTCCAAGAGCAAACTCCGCTCTGCCTCCAGACTGGTTGAGTTTGGTTGAGTTTGGCTTGGGGTTTTCGAAGGCCCTGATGTGTAGGAGCGTGGTCGAGACTGATCTTATCCAAATGCATTGCACCGCATTCACGAATGTGTAACGGAATATACGAGAATAGAAGAGCAGAGTTACAAAGGTTGTATTTTCCCGTGTTATTTACAATTCCAAGAGTGATTTAACTGATATGAGGTAAGTAGAGAAGAGCGGCACCGTATATTGGAAAGTATTACTTTTTTTGAGAACGGGGGTTAGGATTACCTTCGAATATCTCTCGTGATAGCAATGTGATTTTACTGCTTGTTTTCTTAATCCTTTCATGCCCGGCTTAGCCAATGGGCAGTAGCTACAAGATGGAGGAAAAAGTAAGTCCCCAGGCATGTTGCGAGCTTTGTGAGGGGGAGGGGGGGGGGGAGAAGTAGGGGACCCCGTGCAAAGCGAGCAGCAACCGCCCAGTGATCAGCATCCTGTGTCCAAACAGCCCCCCCCCCCCCATATCAAAGATAGGGGCATGGGACTAAGTACAACGGCAGGCTCCTCCTACCCCCGACTGAAATCGTAAAAAGGTCATACTATGTTATAATATTCATCGGCCACAATTGTGTTTAACGGGTTGGTTTATTCTCTAATCCGGGCTGCTTAAATTTGCAGACTTCCCTGCCTAACAGACTGACAGGGTTGCACTACAGTGCTCCTGCTCCGTGCTTGTTGCTGTTGGATTGAAGTTGGTGTTTGTGGGAGTATAAAAATAAGTCATAATACGTACAAATCGAGTACCTTAATCATATCATCAAATTTCACAATTGTGAAAAAAAAAAAGGAAAATTTAGGCCGTGCGGGCCCTTTCAGTGACCGGGCCTGGGTACAGCAGTTCCACCTGGCCCCCCCCCCCCCCCGTTTTGGGGGCCCTGTGTCCAAACCAAGCGAATGTCGGTTCGGATCTTGCGACAGACCTAAGTGTCATCAGCAGAACTATTTCGAGCATGAAGGGTTAATTAAATTCAGGACTACTTCGTGAAGAACTGTAACTATGGCAACATCTAGCCTACCTAATTGACAACCCACGGACAACAACAAGGTTTGAACTGATAACGACGGAAGATGGCTAAACTAGGATGGAAGGTTTACTTCAACAAGGTTTGAACTGATAACGACGGAAGATGGCTAAACTAGGATGGAAGGTTTACTTCAACACATTGTCAAGATTAACCATTCACCCCTTTACCACCAGGGGCCTACAGGTTGCCAGTGAAAGAGGGACGGTGACACTGTAAAGTTCTACTATCATCAGCAGAATTGTTTCGGGCGTGAAGGGTTAAATTTAGGACTAATTGATGAAGAATTGTATCTACTGCAACATCTAACCTATTGACAGCCAACAGACAACACAATTTGAACTGATAACAATGGAAGATGCTAAACTAGACTGGTTTACATCAACACATTGCCTAGATTACCCACTCACCATGACTTACAAGCTGTCAGTCGAAGAGGGATTGGTGATTTTAAGTTTTATTACCATCAGCAGAATTAATTCGGGCTTGAAGGGTTAAATTCAGGACTAATTCATGAAGAATTGTATCTATTGTAACATATAACCTATTGACAGCCAACAGACAACAACACAATTTGAACTGATGACGACGGAGGATGGCTGCACTAGGATAGAGTGTTTACATCAACACATTGTCAAGCTTATCCACTCACCCCTTTACCATGGGCCTACAGGTTGCTAGTAGAAAAGAGACGGTGACTGTGAGTTCTACTACCCAGTGGGAACTCTTCTTCATAGCTCTTTGTCAGGACTGGGGACTCAGTGAAGAAGTCTTTAGAGAGTGAAGAACATTAGCTCGTGCGCCCGAGAACACTATTCTATTCAATCACAACAGGAACTTGCAGGCTCTGCGCTCTGTGATTTACAATTCAACTCGATGGAAGTGGGACCCACCCGGGAGCATCCATTAGTATTTGAACGTCGAGAAGAGACGATGACGTTGTTGCGTTTTAGAAACTTCCAGTCAAGAAATGTAAGCTATGAAAAGACAACCTTTTTTTTTTCTGCCTCCTTTTGCCAATTTCATGTGTATTAAGGTAAGGCCGTGTTTGTCATATTTTAAGACTTTAAATAGGTTAAGGTTTGAGTGCAAAATGTGCTGTGGGCTTGGTTCATACGTTTTTCAGGTATGCTTCGAAATATCGGTAGACTAGCGTTTATATGGTTGAGAAAATATGTTGGTCGGTTTAGGCTTAGCTCATGCGGCCAACATAGTAGCCTACGCGACATGCTTTTTTTTTTTTTTATTTTGGTACGAAAAATGTCACCATTCGCAAATCTGCCTGTTTACGTTTGTTTTGCATTCGGGTGTACGGGTTGAATTTTTGTTGCACAGTTATGAAGTCTCGTTGTCGTAATGTCACGTGGTGGAGCAGGGGTTGTGTAACCCCGTAAAAAGTGTCAGTTGATAAAAAAAAGTGTGGGTGCCCACCCCCCTCAAAGATTATGAGAATTTCTACCCTAAGTTTTTATTGGACCCCAAATAATCATGCTATGAAACGCACAACTTCTTTGAAAGTTGGGGGGGGGGGGGAGTTTGTAAAAATAAATTTAAAGTGGCACTATCACCGATTGAAAAACGAACGAACATACCATGGCGCCATCTAGCGGCGGTGATATTGTTAATCTGTACGCTCTCAGGTGCACGAGGACTTATCAAACAGCTTGCTCTCAGGTGCACGAGGACTTATCAAATTTTCACTCGTAATTAAGGAGGTCGTGGCTTGTTTGTTTCGTTAAAAGAAATGCTGTTGTGCATTTTATCGCTTGGTGTAAGCTAGTGCTAGATAGTGCTAGATAGTGCTAGATAGCGCTACATGTTGCCAGATTTTGCCTACTTTCAATCGGTGACAGTGCCACTTTAACGAGTATGAAAATATGCCAGTGATCTGCCGCTGGATTGGGTTACCAGTTCGAATGCGGGTCATGCCACTCCAAGTCGAAACTTAAGTGCATAAAAGCAGACTTGCTGTACTACGTTATTCCTAGAGAGCGATTTTCGCCGTTTGCCTTGTTTCCCCCTTCCCTTTAGACGAACGAACGGAGCCCGCTCGAGCAAGGCTATCGGTTCCAGGAAAACTGTCGAGACCGACTGGGATTTTAACTTTGTTGGGTTGCTTTGGATTGCTCTGTATCGTTCGTTTTGTGTTGATAATAATGCCAACTTCTCGATTTTACAACTGGCTGGCCTATTGCTGGATTGGGGAGGGGAAAGTCCCTCCCACCAATGACAATGAGGAGATGCTCCTCACGTTCCCCCCATGTGGGCGTCCCTGATCCGAATTAGCCCACAGTGACGTAAGTGGGTTTTCAGATTATCTGGATATTACCACAGTTTTAGTATGGCGTTGTGTTAGTATGACGTCACCATCCTGCATTAAAGGAGGATTGCCACCAAATGCCAAGCTACAGCATTTTTAGCCATTTGCCACTATCCAGTTCTGTCTAGCCCTAACTTTCCACAGGCGAAGTAACACACAAAATAAATTTCTTTTTACGCAACAAACAAGCCGTGTGCCTCCTTAATTATTGACTGTAAAGTTGGTGCTCCCACGTGCACCAGGAACCAAGCGGTAAAATTAAGCCTATAACGACATCACGGCGCTTTTCTATATATATAAACCGTTTTGAAACGCAAATTTTGTACCGTTAGATGGGCGCCATCTAGCGACAGTGATATCGTTAACCTTGACCGCTTGCTTTCTAGTGCCAAGACTACCTATATTTAAAAGACTTAACGCTCGGTTTCACGTAGCATGCTAGACGCGTCGTCCAAGCGTTGCGCTGAACTGAAAGCACGAAGAACGAAAAACCCCAATCGTAGCATTGATTAGTGTATGCGAGATGCACAAAAACATTGTATCTTCTCATTATTAGATTTACCGGTGTTGCAGCGCTAAACGCACATTATTTTACGGTAATGGTGACTATTCTTGAAGTCTTCGGACGATTTATTGCTGCGTCAAAGGATCGTTTGACACATTTTTAATGAGAATTGAAAACGCCGTAGCGTATCATACAGTACAATACGCACGTACTACCTTGGTTGCTCTTTTGCTTGAAATTCATGAAATTAAACCTCCGGAGGCTTTGTTTTGCCGTCGAGTGAAAAAAAGAGGTACGTAGCATGAAGCCCTTGTTGTTAAATTTTAATAATTTGGTGTCAATGCAGTGTTTTAAGTTTAAAATCCGCCGATCGCGTGTCACACGTACATTCCTTTCACAGGTTCAGTCCGCATGCTAGAGCAGTTCATTTTTGGGGTGTAAGTAGCGCGACTGGTGGCAGAATCGACGGCTAACTGGACGACGCGTCGAATTTCTAACGTTAAGCCTTTACATCCAGGTAGCCTTGCTGGTGCGTGTGGATGCACCAATATTACATTCAATAATTAAGGAGACACATGGCTAGTTTGTTGTGTAAAAAGAAATTTCTTTGCGCTTTCCTTCGCTTGTTGGAATCAAATGCTGCGTGAACTAAATAATGGTAGACGGCGCTAGATGCTGCAACCTGTCATTCGGTAAGTGGTATAGGGTGGCGAGTAGAAACCTTTATTTTTTTTTAATTCCTCATTGGCAGGGTGTGGAAAAGTTGTTCTTGGGCATCACTATGACACACAAAAAAATTCATCACTCTGTGGTCTTGTCTTGAGGTGCCCCGAGGGCACTTACATCCATTTTACTTGCATGTTTGACTTTTGGATCACTTACACAATAAGTAAACACAAGAATTGCGGTAAGAATACGTTACTTACGTCCGATATAACAATTTAATTACTGCATCACCAAAACACGACACGGAGATCGCCATTGTTTTGCGGGAACGCGCAGAAATTAATGATGCCGACAGACGGATCTCTTCGATTTCGACTCGCAGCCGATTGAGATAGCTGTATTGACTGTGAGGATCTCAAGCGTCTGACGGCCTTAGCTGGCCACTACACTGCCGGTCAGCTAAAACCGTCAGACGCTTGAGCTCCTCACAGTCAAATCAGCTATATCAATCGGCTGCTAGTCGAAATCGAAAAGTGACATCTGTCGGCATCAATTTCTGAGCGTTCCAGCAAAACAATGGCGATCTCCGTGTCGTGTTTTGGTGATGCAGTAATTAAATTGTTATATCGGACGTAAGTAGCGTATTCTCACCGCAGTTCTTGTGTTTAGTTATTGTGTAATTGATCCAAAAGTCAAACATGCATGTCAAAAGAAAAAGAAAATTCTTTGTAATTACGGCATGCTAACGTCGTTTCTGAGAAAATCGAATGAGATAATCTTCAAAACAGGATTTTAAAGCTTTTTTTTCTCGCCGTTCTGCCCATTGCCGTACAATGTTAAACATGAAAGCCCTTGTGACACCTAAAGCCATGACCCCAGAGTGATGAAATTTTTGTGTGTGATAGTGAGGCCCAAGAGCAACCCTGCAATGAGGGATGCCCCAAAAAGGTTTTTACACTGTATCCTAGTGAATAAGCATCTTTAAGTTCCCTAACCTACTGACGCGATGACACTGGCTAAAATCTACGATTATTCAGTTATTAAACACCAGATCGTCCTACTCGTTTCTTAACCACGGTCGAAATCCTAAAGCGTATACTTGGGGGGGGGGGAGGTCTACGGTGCGTATATTCAAGTAAACGACCGGCGCAGCAGAAAATAGAATCGACAGCGTAAAGCGGCAAAATGAAGAGAAGCGACTCAACCCTAATTCACTTGGCGTTTCTGAAAAGCCACAGCGGATTTTGCAAATTGCTCTTCTCGCTCCCTGTCAACAGATTTTCCACTTCCTCTCCCCTGCCTTTGCTCTTTAATAACACGCACGCTCGGCTTCCCCATTTAGCTACTAAACCCTTTCCTCCCAGCTGCAGTACGTGCCAATTCTCACCACATTAATTATTTAAACTATAAGAGGCGTTCCTGGAATCCGTCGTTGTTCCGACCGCGCACGCATTATCTTATCTTCGAAACTTCGCAACGGGGAAGTGGCTTGACGCCGCGCCATGTTCAAAGCTGACTCGTGGTTGGGAGAATTCTAGTTGCCGGTGTTTTAACACTCTCTCTGACTCTTTTAAAAATATTTCCTAATTTTAATTTAATGTGGACTCATTCCAGGCATTACCTTATTTAAGATTTCATCCGCCCGACTGTCAAACTTATGAAAAATTGACCAATACTTGATAAACTGACTTAATATGCCTGAGTATCGTTACCGTGTCACAGAAAGAAAACTTTAGGCTAAAGTTAACGCAAGTTTCTACTATTACGTGGCTCGCAGAAAGTCTGACTTTATAAAATAAGCAGGATTCAATACTAATTACGCAAAAAGGTGACTTAGGAGGCTTACCCCCGATTCTATATCGGGGTGGACCGAGGGGGGTATTAACTATGATAATCGAGTGTTCAGGTGCTTGGTAATCCTCAAGGAATCCACAGTAATTCTGGATAATATAGTAATCCGAGGTGCTCCTGAAAATTAAGTGGTACTGCTTGGAATTGGCTGGGTTAGTACGGCTTAGCGGGTATGCGGACACACAGCTACTGAATAATTCGGCACCGGACACAGACACCACAATTTAGTTACTGGATAAATAGGCACTCGGACAAATAGGAACACGGACAAGTAGGCACACGAATACATAGACACCCTATAGGCCTAAAGTTATCAATTTTTTTTTATTAGGTGGATTGCTCTCAAATTGGAGGGTGGGGAGACTAGATTTACTGTACAATATTCTTAGCGTTCAAAACTGCTATAGGTTTGTTAGCGCCTCTATTACACTATCACCTCTGATGTTATGTGTTAGCCGCAGCGAGCGCGGTTGCGTGAGCGAAGCACCATAATTTGGAACATTAATTCACGCAAAAAATTTCGAAAGAAAATGCGAACCCCCCCCCACCAATTAACGGTCCCACGTGAATAAGTGTCCCAAATTTGAAACAAACGATTCATAATTTGAAGCCAACCCACCCCAATTAAAAAAGGAAACTAAGCAAGCAGTCTGCATGAAAGACTGGCCTTGTGAGGAAACACAATCCGCTAATCTGAGAAAGAAAGAAAAGACAACTGCCTTGACTGGGACTCGAACCCAGGACTTCACGTTTACCAGCCGGGCGCTCTAACCACTGCGCTACCGGGGCGGGATCTGGCTACAGGCTTCAGCCGAGCTAAGTAACTGTTCCACATTGCTTCTAGTGTGGAGGCCAAGAAGCAGTGTTGCTTTCCCTCCTTGTATCTATGTTTGTGACCTATAGGTAGGTCACCACTGAGAAAGATTGAACAGCTACTTAGCTCGGCTGGAGCCTGTAGCCAGAACCCGCCCCGGTAGCGCAGTGGTTAGAGAGCCCGGCTAGTAAATGGGAAGTCCTGGGTTCGAGTCCCAGTCGGGGCAGTTGTCTTTTCTTTCTTTCTCAATTTAGTGTTTTATGTATCCTCACAAGGCCAGTCTTTAATGCAGACTGCTTGCTTCGTTTACCCTTTACCTTGTGATTTCTTCTTTTTTGAAAAAGAAAATTAAAGTAAGACTTGGTGCCTTATTTGTCCTGTACCTATATGTCTTAGTGCATAATTGTCCGGGTGCCTATTTGTCCAGTGCCTATGTGTCCGGTTCCTAATTATCCGGTGCCTATTTGTACAGTGCCTATGTGTCCAGTTCCTAATTATCCGGTGCCTATTTCTCCAGTGCCTATGTGCCCGGTTCCTAATTATCCGGTGCCTATTTCTTCAGTGCCTATGTGTCCGGTTCTTAATTATTCGGTGCCTACGTGTCCTGCATCCGACTTAGCAATAGGGCTTCGACCTTGGTCTCCATCGAGTGTCATGATGTCCACACAGCTGGTTTGGGAGAAATCGCCCTCTGACTCAAAGATCGAGCGTTCAATTCCCGCTCAGGCAGTCTGATATTCAAGTCCAAAAGGCAATAGAAATAGGTTTGCAACTATTTGTTGATAATCAAAGTGTTCAACAAAGCAATCTAGTAATACAAAGTCCTTCGTTAATGCTGAAATCCAGCAATCCTAAACATTTCACAGTAATTTTAGGTGTTCGTTATTTCGAATACCAGATGTTGTTACTGCCCACCGATGCCTCCAAATGTTTGGACGCTTTGGTGGGCTATAACAACATCTGGTGTAACAGCTGCTGCCCTAACGTAGCTGTCTTTAAGCTTGAGTGATCACGGTTTGGACTACAAACTTGGTGGCAGCCATTTTGGCTCTGATATCACTACTTTTTATGGCGAAAACTTGATGGGGACTTTACCCATATAGGTTTTTTGTATGATTAAATTTACACCAAACGCCGAGTATTAATAAACTAATTCGTAATAAGGATAATGCTGGTGAACAATTGTTGGCTCACCATTGTTAGCATTTTAGCAGCATTGTTAGCATTTCTTTATTGCTCAGTTTATGCCTTTCGGCTGGCGTTTGCTGAGTGGCATTGGCGCCTAATTACAAGGTTTAAAAAATTGAAACTGATCATCAGGGTTCCGTAACACCCGAATGGCTTCACCAATTGAAAAAGTTGTCTCTTTCAAGATGAAGGACCACGAAATTTCGGGATTAGATCACGTTTCAGATTTTAGGTAGGTGCAGTAGTTTTTTTTCAGAAATAACTAAATACAGATGTAAACCTATTTACGTTGCCTTTTGGACTTATATGTCAGACTGCCTGAGCGGGGAATCGAACTCAGGACCTTTGAAATCAAAGGCCAAGGTCCTATCGCTGAGCCAGACTAACACGGCCTGGCCAGGTCCTGTCAAATCAAAGGTCCTGGGTTTGATTCCCCGCTCAGACAGTCTGACATATAAGTCCAAAAGGCAACGTAAATAGGTTTGCATCTGTATTTAGTTATTTCTTGTGAGCCTTTGGCTTTCCCGTCTTTAATTTTTTCAGAAACGGTGGCACCCCTACAAGAAGAACAAGTGAACCGTTTACGTGTGGCTCCCTACTTTTACTCTTGCACAGAATTGCATAATCTTTGGTATAAATATACACTTCCATTGTAGGGGAGAAGTAGTGCGTCCGGGAGCCGCCCCAATGCCAACCCCACAGTTAAGGGACAAGCTCTAAAATGTGCCGTGGTGGTAGTCAAGGGGTTGCAGAAATTCCAAATTTACCTTAACTGATGGATCAAGGCTAGAAGTCGTGGTTCAGTTTTGGTGTTGGTTTAATATAACATTTGAGCGATAGTGTGCTCTGGCTCGCCTGAAATTCTTGGGCGACACTAACCTCGGCTTAAGGCCTTAAATGGAACGTCAACGGCATTAGGCTTACTTGGGGTAATTTAGATTTATAAGTTTCGGGAAAATTTTGTTAAGTTGGTGACTGCTAAACTAAGTAGCAACGGGGTTGCAGTTGTGGACTAGCAACAGGATGGGTCAAGTTTGAATTTAAGTTGGGGATAGGGGAAATTGGGGAAAAATTCTAATGTTAGGGCCGAAATTACCTTTTGATGCGGGGAGTTGGAGAATTGGAGGCTGAATGGAATTTTAGGTTAATAGCTAATTGTTAGGAGCACCCGGCGGATGATCAAGCGAGCTCGAGCGTTACAATTGATGTCAAGCATCATGTACAGGCAAGTCACAGCTATGTATTGTTACAACAATGGATCAAGTATAGATTATTTCAACTAACAATGAGTATTAATTTTGACAATGGCACATTACAATTTGACGTCAGGTGGACTTCGGGCTTGGCAGATTTCACAAATGACGTCAGCGTGACCTTGCTGGGGTGGTAAAATTCCAACGCTGAAATCCGGAATTAAACTTGCAACACCATGCCTGTCTACTATCTAGCCAAATTTGGTCATTGAATAGGAACGGATATATTAATTGTTTTAGTTTTGTTGGAGGGAGAACTTCAATGATATAAATACGCGGTTATCGTATACGCTATCGCCAGGTATTACAAACCTACTCAGCCGCAAGCCTAAAGCCTGCTTACATCTTACAGAATATTCTGTTGGACCGCAACGGCTCATCAGCACGTATACTCTTTCTTAAATACCGTTCACCTTTACCCTTACCGAAAGAAAGAAAGAAAGCCCAACATGCAAGTTCTGCAAACTTACTTCTTTTGACCTGCAAAGGGGGGGGGGGGGGCCAACTTGCTTCAGCCAAATCGTCACCACATCATCAACAAAACGGAAACGTGACTTCAAAGAAATTCCAGAGGAGGTCTTTTGGAAACTGTCTTCTCTCGCGGTCGCGGTCTGAAAGGTCTTTGGGGAAGGTGACAGCAGGAAACGGGACGCAAATAAAGGCCGCGACAAAGTCGGCTAGGACTAAAAGAGGTGACTTAATCTTCTTGACGGTTCCACAAGGAATCATTAAAAAGGCCCCAGAGACTTTACCCAACATTACCTACACGCTGCGTTTTCATTAGAGTTGAACTACTATAGGGATTTGTAACCGACTCACGGTCAAGCTGCGTGGATTAAGTTTTATGTTGCTGTAACGCGTTTAGACGAAACCTTTTAGTTTCCTCTGGGGCTGTGTTATGTACATGTAGTAATTCTCGAAAAAAAAA
>JAHWFP010085426.1:5191-30875 GCA_023313725.1 Lithobius niger | reverse complement strand
GGGGAGGGGGGAGGGGAGCGAGACGACGTGGAATGAGCGAGCGAAGCAAGCGACTCCGCTAGTTTAGTATTAATAAGCGTAAAATAGATGGGGTAACGGGCGCACTCGCACCCCCTTGACGTGGACTATAAACTGGAACTTCCTGTAAGGCCTTTACATAAATCCCGGAAAAAATACCCCGGATAATATATCCCCAGAAAAAATATCCTCGGAAAAAATATCCCTCGGAAAAAAATATCCCCGGAAAAAAAATCCCCAGGGGAAAAAACTTCACTTTTAGTATACCGTAACGACTGCTTTCTTGCTAAATTGTGCTTTGTTCTTCAGTCACGTCTGCTACGTTCCGTTCATCACCGTACTGATGATACATATATCATTTTTCAAGATCTTCAAGCACTTTTCCAGGCATGGAATTTCCAGCACATTTTTAAGTTTTAAAGGGAACCCTGAACTCGCACGAACCCTGAATTGCCAGCAGAGCTGTGCTATCCATACTACGACGATTGGTTTTATACATTTTCCAGCGACGTCGTTTAGCCAATAGAATGCAAATAAAACGGATTAGAGTTCAGTTGGAAGAAACGAACTGTAATTTGAACTTCAATTCCAGGGAACAAGGATTGTTTTTATTCCTTAGTAATATCAGATAGTAAACGCAGTTTGTGTTTAATTGGAATATGTCAGTGAGTGTGTGTGTGTGGATGTCTTTAATTGTGTATTAGCAGGCGTTTTATTATTTTGGGATTTGTTTTGTTTTGATTTGGCCCCTTGAATTGGAGTTCAAAATTATAGTTCGTTTCGTTCAAGTGAACTCTAATCCGTTTTTATTTGTGTGCTTTCACAGCTGTGAGTTCCATAAGGTAGCAAGCTCTTTTTTTAAATGGTGAAGCCTTTTTTTGGTCAGTTAATAATTTGTTGGCTTTTTTCGCTTCCTTTTTATTGTCATTGGTACGGCCTGGTTTATCATGTGCATGTCCATTGTTCGCTCAATTTTTTTTTTCGTAAAAAAAAGGAGCATTACAATTGCATATTTATGTCCATGCTCCTTCCATGCGTTGACCCACGTCTAATACTTGATGGAAAAACACTAGCGTGTGTCTAGATTTAGCGTACGTCGTATCGTGCACATTCCATGTGTTTGGTGGGTACTTAAAAGTGAAGTGTTTTTTTTTCCTGGGGATATCTTTCCGGGGATATTTTTTCTGGGGATATTTCTTCCGTGATATTTTTTCCGATTACCTCTTACATTACTGTGTGTTTATTTTCCGGTTTTTACAGCAGTAAGCCGCGGTTAGGTTCGCTCATCTCCATCGCCGCCCGACGGCGGTAGTCGGAACTCGTGTCGCATGGCGAGGAAAGCTCGTATTGGCGACATTTCGTTGAAATCCAAAAAAATTATGAATTTTATGACAAGCGGGAGCCCTAAATTGTATCCGTGCATTAAAGTTTGAGGCTTGGTTTGTGTCATTCATGTTGTTCTCGCGAATCGAAGCCTTTCAACTCTTCCGCGCGAGTCTCCTACGAAAAGTCAGTTTCCTGCTTAGGTAATCCTCCACACGTAATCCTCTTAAAATAGACGATTCAACCTTGCGTAGTTTTGTATTCCCTTCCATTTACAGTAATGATCAATAGCAAGCCGCCCCTTACCGCCGCAGTACTGGGGAGTGTGGAGGAGGGAGGGTCTTGTTCCTGCTATACATTATCGATGTGGGATTATGTCTGATTTGATTCGCAGCGTCGAATTCTGCGATTTTCCTTTGATGTCCATAGACAAGTAGTTGATGCCTTATAAACACAAATGTTCTCTGCTGAAAACTAATCTCCGCAGTTTCTGAGGGCGCATTTCGACACGCGGTGTAGCGTGTAACAAAAACACGTCAGAGAAAAACTAAAACGTTACGGATAATTGCTTTTTTTTTTTGACTAAATTCTCTGTCTCTGAATTTTTTATTGTTATTTTGCATACTGGAATTAATGCTAAGAGAGATCCGACGTGAATAGGTGTTAGTGCTTACGCTATACGAATTTTTAAAACTCCTGCTTTACGCAGACGACGCGTGCTTAGCTCGCATCGCTGGGGGAAATCCCATTTGAATCGCGCGTCGTGACGTCATCTTTCGTCCCGCATTCCACCACTTGTCTGCGTGAACTGCTCAATCGCCAGAAGCAAAACCACGTCGCCCGGGTCTCGCGCAGCGCAGCAGGGAAAAGGTATGACCGCACCCCAACTGCCTTTAAGAAAGATGACGTCACACCCTGCATGGCGCGAGCTCTTACTGGTTCTCGTTGGGATGGTGAATTGAAAGACGCAGTTGGTTTTAGTTATTTAGACGTAACTCTCAAGACAATCGAGAATTTACAGTTCTTAAAACGGTTTTTAGAGTCTTAGCTAACATTAAATGTAGTGACAGTTCAACATTCCTTTAATACCAGGCTGCTCTCGAGCAGGGAGAACTTTAGATATAGATAAGTACCAGCTATATACCGCATTCAACACATTTGAAAAATAATAATTTCGTAGTACAATTCTCAAGAAAGTATTTCCCAAAAAAGTTCTGAAACAAAGCCATAAATAGTTATCAAGTTGGCATTTTAGTTACAGTTGTCTATTAGGACGCTAAAAATTAATTAAGTGGTTGTCGGAAGTGCTACTAAAAAAAAATTGATGGGGGCGGTGGTTTTTTTTTTTTTTTTTTTACGTTTTGCCAAACAAAACGAAACAGTAGCTTACATTTTGTTGTGGAGTACAATATCTATAGTTAATGCCAAGATCAGCATGCAAAAGTAAGTTATTCTGTAGATCCAAGTTTTTAGTTGTGACATACCTCTGAACGATCATTAGATTCGTTTCTAGGCAATATGTGAATGGAGCAAAGAGCTAAATGTGGTCATCGGCTGGAGGTAATGGTTTGGAGAAAGTGTTGATGCGTGATCAGTACTTTTTTTTTAGACAATGTCATAAAAAACGTTTCATACGCTTAGAAAAAAAATCCATGCGTGCCCTCCTGAGAACCACTCAATTAACTTTTAGTGGCTCTTAATAATGTTCGACCATTAAGGTAGTGGTATACCGCATGGGTAGTGAGAGTTCGCGCCACTCGATGGTACATGTGTAGAGATGTGTGTATACATTGTTAACAGTCCGAATTAACGCAGTTCTAGTCCAGTTTTAAATTTAAAACAGTGCTAGCCTACGTTAACCCTACACTATATCTCAAACATGCGCAATGGCTGTTTGCCGTGACGTCACCATGAGTTAGCCAATGACGAACGAGAACAACGGCTGTTTGGCCGTCTGATTGGACTAGCCTAGTCACGTGATATGGACGTCACAGCAAACAGCCATGGCGTGTGGTATAGGGGCACTAGCTGGAGTCCGGATATGGCACTTCTGCAAACGGATGATTGCGTTATCCTTTAAACTCGCGGCACACATGCGCGTATCCAAAAATATTTCTCAACGTATTCCTTCATAAAACGTTGCTCACAAACGATCATTAAATTCCCTTATCCACACTTCGAATTATCCATTGGAAGGTCAATAGTAAACTGTTCCTATCTGAGAATGTCTATATCTGTTAATATCTCTCCCGGAATGTCTATATGATAGATGTGTAGACTTTTGTAAAATTTTGTGCCGCTAGTAGATTATAAAATAAAAATCCGAGAAGTGCTGCAACAAATGAACAAACAAAGTTTCGAAAAATACAGTTTTCGTCATCAGATTTAAAACTCACAATTTCAAAACATGGCAAGGTGAAATCAGCTCCGTACCACAACCTGTGCTATCCTTAAAAAAAAAAGGGCGTGGTGGAAAGTGTGACAGAGCCTTAACACTTGACAACATTCCTCGATCCTGAAACTCTTTATAAGTTTATGTTGACACTATTGCCTCGCTTTACGAAGTGAATAATTCTAGACGCTGAACAGCAATGACTTTATTCCACAAGGAATGAAAGACACATAACCATAAGCCGGCGTGCGACAGTGCGAAAACATCAGTCACCAAAATGCTCCAAAACAAGAAAATTAATTACCGAACAACACAATAAGAGCGGAGTTTAATTCCGACATTATAGCATTAACCGACTTGAAGATAACTTTAAATGTAGCATAATGGTACGCTTCGTATAACCTTAACGAGCCGCCCGGAAAGATATTTGCATAAATTAGCAAAGGGGTGCCGTATAATGACTTGTGTACGGATGTAAGTTAAAGTCCCATTACTGTTAACGTTCCAGTTATAAATTACATATTATGATGCTCTGGCTGCACAACTGTGTAGTTAATTTAATATTAACCATCCACGCGAACAAGCCGTCTTTTACATTTTTTTTAATCCATGAATTTTCCATAAATTTTACTTAATTAGCCCAAAGCGGACGTCATGTGTGAAAGCTATGGCGTATGAACTGGAGCTGACGAGGGTACATGACTCAGTGTGACAGTTGAAAATGGTGACGGGGTGGCATGGGGGCGTAAGAAAATACTAACATTTCACGTGGGCGGAGGTGGGTTATGAAATTAACACACGCGATAGGTGTTTCATAGAATACACCATAGAACCACGTTTCCAGACCGGTGAGGCGCGCCTCCCTTGGGAGGCACAGAGCAACTGCAGGGGAGGCACGAGTCGCTGCCGGCCGCCGCCGTACATAAAAATCAGTGGTGAACTTTTTTTTTAAACTGTTTACCTCCAATAGAGTGAAAATTCTCCATACTATGCTGACTTCCACACTAATAGTTCCCTATCTAGCAAATTTTCCACTGCAGCCTGCAGACTTCTTCGGGCTCTTCATTGGTTAGTCTTTCTTCTGTTTACATTCTTCGTTGTGAACACGATCACCATCCGAGTTTGAAATCGCCGCTTTGCGTAGCCTCCCGAATTTAGAAGGTCCTTCGTCAATACCATGCCTCACGTCTTCAGTAGGCCGTTCCCAATCTTCCAGCTTCCATTTTGCATTCAGTTGTTTTCGCAGATCGACTCCAATTAGGTTAGGATGTAAAATGGACTGAAGGATAAAAGCACCGAAATATGATTTGAATGGATAAAAAGCCTGTAAGGTGCAACATGTATACAATATTATCGCAACGTTTCGGGTCTCTGCGCGACCCTTTATCAAGCGTAAAATGAAAAATAAAAAATAAATTTTGGAGTAGAAACTCAAGTCATATTAAAAATACACAAGAAAAAAATTCAACCAAGACCAACGAAACACAAAGCACCAGAAGCACCTGTAATTTTTTTCATGAAAAAATTACAGGTCCATAATTAATTTAGAAACTATTAGCATCCTAGCTCACCGCCCCCCCCCCCCCGTTCAGAATCACATAATGCCCATTAATAATCAAATAGCGGAGTACATTTCGACTCGACTCAAACTTGGAATTACAGATTTTTCACGCTAGGGGTATATATAAACCACCTGGCTTCCCTCACTATCCACAGACGGCCTGTTTTGGCAGGTAGACTGTGGGTCTCCCTATGCCCGGTATTTTAACCGGTGTTAGGTCCTTCTGGTGCTTTGTGTTTCGTTGGTGTTGGTTGGATTTTTTTTTCTTGTGTATTTTTAATATGACTTGAGCTTCTACTCCAAAAATGTTTTTTATTTTTTATTTTACGCTTGATAAAGGGTCGCGTACAGACCCGAAACGTTGCGATAATATTGTATACGTGTTGCACCTTACAGGCTTTTTATCCATTCAGATGCAAAATGGAAGCTGAGAGATTAAGAACGGCCTACTGAAGACGTGAGGCTTGGCAGTAACGAAGGGCCTTTTAAATTCGGGAGGGTACGCGAAGCGGCGATTGAAACTCGGATGGAGAGCGTGTTCACAACGAAGAATGTAAACAGAAGAAAGACTTGAAGAGCCTCGAAAATTTACTATATAGGGAATTATCTGTAGTTTGGAAGTCAGAGTACTTTGGAAAGTCTTCACTCTATTGAAAAATCTTCTTCTGCCCCGGGGATTGTGTGTTGAGGGCGGCCCAACTCCATCGCCTTTATGCGTTAATTCATTTGTAAACGAGATCTGGGTTCGGTCTAGCATTAACTCAATGCCGTTCCTGTTTGTTCGGAAATTTAGTTGAGTAGTTTACTAGTGGTTTATTTAGGATGCTTTATGTATGAATCGTTTAGTTAATTTGGGTGCAGAAAAACCGATTTAAAAATTGGTGTGGTCAGATCTATCTTTTGTGTGTCAGTGCGGCGCCAAATTGAGTCTGGCTTTATTTTTTTTTTGTCTGGTACGGTTTGGTCGCTTTGCTCACTCATTCAGCGTATCCTGTTGCATGAAACAATTTTTCGCTGGCTAATAATGTTACTTCCTTGTTGAAGTCCGTCCTAAGCCACGTTGCCCGGCACCGGCATCTACGGAATTTAACAATTTAACTCAGCACCTAAGGCAAACATTTTCAAAATAAGTAATTTTATAGTCTCGAGCTTGCAACGTATGATCTCTCTTTAAATTTCACACTTGTAGGCCTACGTTTCGTATTAAAGCTATACGCACGCCGTGCGGTGCACCTTTTGTGCATCCCAAATACGGGGGGAAATTGTCCGGAAGTTATTTTGTCGACGTAAATTCAAGGTACCCCAGTGTATATGGCTAATCTTGCGTGCTCCCATCTCGCAAGTGCAAAATTCATGCGGGACCCGGTTCTTGGTTGCCCCTTTCATTGTTTGAGGCATTTTCCAGTGGTATTTTTTTTGTTCCTTCATCCAATTAACGTTTATTCCCAGCAGGTAACGCTAACTGGAGCATTCCGCTCTCCTCCGCCATCCTCCACCCCCCACCTCTCCACCCCACCTCCATTTTCCAGCCGCAATCAGATAGGAAAACTGCAATGGAGCGCGCGCTCCAGGCGAGGAGAATCGCGTGGGTGTGATTTGGAATGGAGCTTTGATAGCTCTACATTGCTACGAAAAAATGTTTTTAATTTCAACGAGTGGCCTTCGTTTACTGGAAGATTTTTAAGGGGTCGTTGAATAACAGTATGCCTCTGGCGCGACGCGCAATATTTTAGATAAAGTGGTGGTGTCGGAATTCGGTTTGACAGAAAAATGTTTCCGTTTTAGTATCAGGGTTGGTAAAAAAAAAAATGGGCGAATGTCCGAACTTTTGAAGACCGATTATTTGTTTCGTACACGTGTTAATAATCGTAAAACAAAAATAAACCGTCGAATTTTCGATCCGGGTGTGTGACTTTTTCTTAAAGGACAATGTTTATTGCAACTCTTTCTTAAAGGGCAATGTTTACTGCACCTTTTTCTTAAAGAGCAATGTTTCAAGTATTGCAATAATACCCTTTTTTTTTTACTTTCGTAAATACACAAAGAACATTTAAAATCTGTTGTAGACAGTATTTTATAGAATAAAGAGAGAATTTGAGATTTACCAATTTTTGTACCATTTCTTACCGTTAGATGACGTTGTTAGCAGTGTGTTATCCTAACTGCAGTTTATATAATTCGAGCATTTCTCAGTTTTTTTTGTTTTTTTTTGCTTTTTTTTTTATCAAATGTTTGTTCTTTTTAGGGAAAAAAACTAAAAACTTAACTGATTTAACTTACAAGCGTAAGTTTTTTGTTTTTCCCTGAAAAGATAAAAAAAAAGCTAAATACAAAACTGAAAAACGCACGTATTATATAAACTGCTTTGCAACAAAAATTAGCAAAAATTGGTAAATCTCAAATTCTTTCTTTTTATTGTGTAAAATGCTGTATGAAACGGTTTTAACTGTTCTTTTTTGTGTTAACCTATTATTGAAATAAACATGTGGAAATTACTTTAATTGCCATGATCTAAATTGTATGTTTTAACAACGAAGTGAACATGAAATCAAGACATAAAACACGATGTTTCAACACAATTTTAGAGCCATTTAGAGCCATTTTCAAGCGATGTGAGAAGTGAAAATATAAACAGAGTATCCATAAAGTGCAGGTGAAAGACGAAATCACGACGTTTCGGTTCCTAGCTCGGAACCGTTTTCAAGTGATAGGTTAAAACATGTCCTCGAAAATTTAAGTGGACTGTTGTAGAAACATTCTTGGAGGTGATATTTGTGTATTCATTTAATTTATTATAACATGTCAAACAACTTAAAAATTAAAAATTGATAAAATAAGAGCACTGCAGATGGCTCATCGTTGTAAACCTTACAAGTTCTAAGGATGCGTAAGGTCCCATACTGAAATTTAAAATTTAAATTAAATTAAAGTCGGCACTATTCGAAAGAAGTGTGCCAACACCCAGCTCCTAATTCACCCAAGCCCGAAAGTCAAATGATAAGAGAAGTTGGTCGACTAAACTTTAAATAATGGGTCCATGCATTGGTTGTTTGACATGTTTTAAACCTTTCACTTGAAAACGGTTCCGAGCTTGGAACCGAAACGTCGTGGTTCTGTCTTTCATTTACACTTGATGGCTATTCTGTATATTTTAATTACTAAAGTGCTTTTAGCTTTCTGTTTTTTGATGTGAGAAGTGAGATGAAACAAATAAAAGATTAAAAATCACATTCTGGTAAAAAAATGAGAAAAAGGATAAAAATAGGTACATTATAGCCAACCAAACAAAACTAGGCTAGGGTAACCAAATTCAGTTAAAACTGCATAAAACATAGCTTATTTGTGAAAAGCTTTATATAATTAAATAATTTTTTTCCAAAACGGAAAAAGAAAATATCGTAATCAAGAATCTGTAATGTTAACGCTTCTTTTAACGGCTTCTTTTAACGGCTCTGGGATCAACTCTGGACATTATCGTAGCCCCTGGTGATCGTAGGTTTTCTGGTTCGAATCCCCGGGTCCTCCCATCCTTTTTAGATTTCCTCTTTCTCTGCCACCTTATCTATACGCGTATTTGTTTGCTTCAGGTGACATAAGGCTCCCAGAAAAATGCGAAAATTATTATTTTTAAAAATTTAGGATGACAAAGGTAAAAAGAAAATTTCCTTTAAACCATGCTGTTGTTGTTTCTCATTGAGCTCGTACTCCGTTACTCTGATTTTTGAGTAAAATAGCATAGTAACTTCGCAAATACGGATGCAAACCTATTTACGTTGCCTTTTGGACTTAAAGGTCAAACTGCCTGCGCGGGGATTTGAACCCTCGACCTTTGAAACCCAATTAAATTATCCGTTCAGTTAACTTTTTCGAAATTTATTTTTTAAATTCATGTCTAAAAACTGTTGCTTTCTCCATTTCTATAGGCGAAGTACGATTTTGTTATTATTCTCTATGGATTAATCATGATTTGTTCCCTCTTATCTTTGTACTTTTTACACAATTTTTTTATAGTTATGTACACTTTTTTAATGATTTCTCGCAAGTGATCCTATTTTTTGAATGTGGAATTTTTTTCAGTGTATTTTTCTGTATTTTGTTTTGCATTTAAATGTGCCTCTGACTCACTTACGGGCATCTGTTCTGTGGTGAATGGGATGTCACTTCCATAACTGACTGTGTCTTGCATTGAAATAAATTCAACAAACTCCACAACAAATCCAAAAGGCAACTAAACAGGTTTCCATCCGTTTTTATTTAATCCTTTTCGAGCCCATTTGGCTCTCCTTCCTGTTTTAACTTTCTACGTAAAATGAAACAACGCTGGCAAGTGCCTACAGCGTATTTTTTTTTGTGGTTTTTTTTTGTTTGTTTTCGTTTTGTGTTTGACATTCCACCGCTCAATCTACGAATTTTAGACTTCGCTCTAACGCACAGAGAAAGAATCTGGAAGGTGTGGATGTTATTACAAACTTCGTAACGCCAATACGGTGTTTGGTGTTAGCGTTCTTCGAACAGAAAATTCAAAACTTATGCACTTCCTTCCACTGAAACCAAATTTAAAGATAGGAAAATTCGTGATTCCAAAGGCGTTAGTTCTGAAGTCACGTTTTTTTAAAAGATAAGTTGTGATCACGTGTTTCGAACGGTTCTGTTGAGCTTATCGGCTATTGGTGGTCGTTCAGGCATAACCGCACGCTCCATTGCACGTGCTGCTAATGTAGAGCCTATACAGTGATGTGAGGGCGTGAGCCCAGCATCAGATATGCGGTACGCACGGTGCCTTAAGTCACTGATGATGGGTGTGGGAGGGCAATACGCGGTATTATCCCCCATTCTTATTTATAAGATATTACTTGTAGATGTATTTAACTAAATACGGATGCAAAGTTATTTACGTTGCCTTTTGGACTTAAATGTCAGACTGCCTAAGCAGGGAATTGATCCCACGAACTTTGAAACCAAATGCCGAGGTCCTACCGATGTGTCATACTGACACGGCTCAGCGGTAGATCCTCGGCATTTGGTTTCAAAGGTCGTAGGTTCAATTCCCCACTCAGGCAGTTTGACGTTTAAGTCCAAAAGGCAACGTAAATGGGTTTGCATCTGTATTTATTTATTCTTTCTCGAGACCATTTGGCTTTCAGTCATGTTTAATTTGAGGTATTTTACTCGCTTTTCGCAGTTGTATTGTATCTCAACAGAGTTGTCGTTTTTTTTACACGCATGTACTCGCTCATTTACTTCCTTCAGTACTTCCGTTAAAATTTAATAAAAAAAAGTTCTCGGTGTGTACTAATGAAATATTGATGCTGGCGCGCGGTCTTCTTTTTTTTTTTTTTTTTGTTCGCGATTTTTCAGATGCGGGCGATGGCTTTTTTTGTTTTCTACCAAATAAAAACGCTATTAGGCTACATTTTGTTCTGAGGAACAATGTTTATGTTTTATCAATTTTCTTCTTTCCGACAGTTTTTTTAACGCCAGACAGGCCGTGTTCGGTGTTGATATGTTGCACGTTAGATAAAGTCTTTCTTTATAGATCCAAGTTTTTAGTTGGTACATGCCTCCGACCGCTTCTTAGAATAGTTTCGCAGTCGTCATGTGAAAGAAAGCTTGGTTGATGGTCGTCGGATCCAGGCGTGTTTGGCGAAAGCCTCGGCGACATGAAAGTTGTTTTTTTTTTAGACTCCGGCTCAAAAAAAAAAATCTTTCAATGCGCGCACTTCTGAGAACCACTTAATTAACCCATAACCGCCTAGATACGAACGTAAGTACGCCTTCAACGTAAATCAGCGAAAAACAAAGTCCCAGCGCGAGCTTTGTGAGGGGTCCCCGGGGACCCCGAGCAAAGCGGGCAGTCACAGCCCAGTGGTCAGCGTCGTCGGCTCTAAACCAAGAGAATGCCGGTTCGAATCCGAGAACCGACCCAATCTAAAAAAAAAGGGTCTAAAGTTCTTTTAGGCGGTTATGGGTTATTGGTTGCAATCAGGCATTTTTTCAACCGTCAGCTTATGATTTAGCGGCCTTATATGTACGTACGTGTAGGAACTTTTTTTTAACAGTTGCGAGATTCGATCTCGCGCGCTCTTGGCTGAGAAACCAAGCCCCCAACCCCTCGGCTGTGAGTTGCTCGCTGTGCAGGGGTTTCCATGAAACCCTCACTAGGCTGGCTTGTCGCCCTTAGACTATTTTCTGATGATAAAACGCTATTACGTATTTTCTGATGTGCAAGGGATTTATAAGAAGATTGAAGTAGGTATCGCAGATGATCGCATTACTCCACCACATCTGTACAGCGTGTTCGACGGCTACACCAAAGCCGCGACGCTTTCGTTACGTTCTCAATGTTAGGGATTGTGTTCTGGGACTGAATGATTGGTTAGGGCCATGAAAGGACACTAATTGAATGTTGAATGTTGAGTTGAGTTCATTTCAGTGCAGTTTACAAGGAAATAATTGACATAAGACGAACCTCACACAGCGAATGCTCTTGTGTAAGTAATGGACGTACATAAAAAAAAAAGAAAAATTTTGTTTAAAAAAAGGAATAAAAACGTAATTAATGTGGAAAACAGGGTTTCCAAAATCAAGCATGGTACGATTAAGAACAAATTAATACGAAAAAGGTGGAAAAAATGTACGAGTACAAGAAAACAATGCAACCAAAAAAAAAAAAGTTGTCCGTGTTAGCTCACGATGCTAAGCTGATAGGGTTTTGATCTAATAACCACCTAAACAAATGTTTCTTGAAATATTTCACCCCAGTAATACGTTCAATTTCGGTGCGAAATGAATTAAAAAATTTACTCCCCAGATAATAACTGCATCTGTAAAGTCTTTCCTTAGCAACTTTTGGTTGCACGACAAACCAAATTCCATCTATTATAAACTTCAGAGGTTAGCATGAATGCGTATAACTCGTCAAGAACTGATTTTTTTTTTCTTACAGGTATTGAATGCCATAGGTGCCTCAGCCCTTCAAAAGTATTGGGGAGGGCGGAAGGGGGCGCACGCTCGAACAAAATAGGTCAAACAGCAAAATTTTCAATGTGAGGTAGCTTATAAATACAACCAGGCCTATTTTCTCGTAAGGTCTAAAAATATTCACGTCTGAAAAGAAATCAGGGAATCAGAAGGGTCAAATGTAGAGCATTGACTATATCCTCGTGGCTATAGGGCACTGACACAACGTAGCATTATTGTGTATAACTCGATGCGGGAGGCTTAATGGGTTAGCTGCAAGGGCCACTGCGGAGAGAAACAGAAGGGCGTCATACTGAATGCGCGACATGACACACTGTTGACCAGCACGCAATTATAATTGTATTTATGTAGTGTGCCATGTCGAAAGTTTATTTTAATTGTTAAACTTTATTTTAAAGCTGTTGCCTAAAAAGCTTTTAAATTTCAGTCAAAACGGAATTTGCAAATTGTTGCAGACTTGCAGCCGACGGGGATTTTAACTTTGTTGGCTTGTTACAGACAAGCTTCTGTTTCGTTTGTTTTGTGATGATGGTATTGATAATGATACCAACTTCTCGTTTTTACGACTGGCTGGCCTATTGGCTGATGGAACTTTGTGCCCCCCCCCCCCCCCCCCAGCCAATAGTAAGCCAACAAAGCATTAAAAATCTTCTTTGGGGGGGTGAGAGAACTTCGCCCCAACCTTCCAAACAAACAAAATAGTTGTAAAACAATAGGCCATTTTTGTGGGGGAGTCCCCAAAAATGGCAAAAAGGAGATACTTCCCATCCCCCCCCGTGGGCACCACTACCCCTTAAGTGCTCTGAAAGGCGCCCTTGATACTGCACGTCTAGGTGAAACGTTTACAATAAAATCTTCTTGACAAACCGCGTTTATTGGTGGCTCGCTAACTGTAAGGCATTTTCTTAGCCTTTTTTTTCAAGCGGGAATGTTGCATGTCTGGAGAAGCTTTGGCCAAAATCTGCTCGTGCAAATTGCCCCTCATTCCCTCTTTCTCTGCAATCTGGGTTTTTGGGGGTTTGCGGGACCGTGACTAACGAATAAACGCCTACCCCGTCTCGCCTAATTTGCATGGGGGCGTTTGACTTCATCTTCCCACGCTACCGATTTTTGGCACGTTTCCGGCAAACCCCCCCACCCCCACCCCCTTCTCCCCCACTATCCCCCTGCTTTTCCTCCCAACGCAGGTTTCTTTTCCGGCCCTGTGGGGCTTTGAGGAACTGTCGGGACGCAGCTACCCATCACCGCATCGAGACTCCAGAACGATTTTAAAGCACAAAAAAAGTTAAAGCTGTCGGCTTTTTTCCGAGCAAAGTGACTTTTTTAAACGATAAAGACTGACCGCCGAAACGTTTTAACCTTAGGAAGTGTTACGGAAACACAAATAAATACGGATATTTACGTTGCCTAAGAAAAAAATAGCACAACAACGAAATTATACACGAAAATAGCCGTCATTTGGTTTGAGTGGTTTTTTGTTTGGGGCACAAAAACGTTCGCAGAATGGGGACAGGACTGGTGGACGAGCGGTCAGCACGACTGTTTCCAGTCCGGGAGGTCTACGCTCGATCCTAGCCTCGCACCCCCCCCCTCTCATCTTCGGCGTGAGAAGGGCACTGCGTTGCTTCGTGCTCATGTCAATAGTTGCATGTCAAAGATCCTGGGCTTTCCTCTTGGATTTCTCCAGCTAAATTGTCGCTTTCAGCGTACTCGTGCGAAACTGCCTGGGGTGGCATTTTAAATTGTGTGCGTCAGTGCTACATCACCACAAGTAGTCGCCATTTTACGCTTATATCTACCGAACACATTTTTTTCCTGCCAAGCCGATCCCGAGCCGAGCGCGCAAAAATGCCTGGTACACCGAGCAGAACCAAACCGATCAGTGCTGCCGAGCAGAAACGACCGAGCACCTTTATTAATCAGCACTTGCTAAACACCAAGCAGGCATCGAGAAACAACAAATCTTTTCACTAAAACAGCCTGGCGTTACCGAAACAATGCTACGGTTACCAAAGCGAATGTCTGAAAAAGCATTAAAAAAAAAACTAGTTAATCAGCCCGAATTACAAGCAAATTTTGTTCCTGTTTTGAATTCTGCGGTAGCCGTTCAACCTCCCTGCAGCAGGAACCATGTATAAATCGTAATCATTGACTGGAATTGAGTAACCCCCAGAATGAAGCTCGCGTTCAAGGTCCATCGGCCCCAGGATCGCGTGCCAAGACTAGACACGAGTCGTGCCACTCTGCTCGGTTATGGATGTAATTGCTCTGTAACCGAGCATACCGATCATGCCCTACTCGGCGAGAATCGGCTCGCCGGCTCTGAATCGGTACATCCCTACTGATATCAATTTCGATATGTGTGAGATTCGTTTACGTGCTTTATTAGGACACCTAATTTCACATGTCAGCTAAAGTTTCCAAATGATTTGAGGTGCAGCACGGCACTAATGGTTGGTTGACAGGCTTTGGTATTGAAAAGTTAGTCCTATAGTAGCATCTAAGTTCTTCAACCACTTGATTTTGCCGCGGGCCATCCATTCTTAAACGCAACCTTGCGTGACGGTCGCACCAAGAAACTTGGCTTCATATGTTTGAAGTCTTAAGTGCACTTCAACCATATCCATAAATACAATCTCTCATTGCCTTCATAACGTGGTCTTGAACTAGCTTGCTGTTATCAACAAACATTTTGATGGGATAACGAAAAACCAAAAAAAAAAAAGAAAAAGCGTAGTCATCCGTTGAATCAGGCGCGTTCCGGCCGCCATTAGACGGAAGTTCCCCGCCCTTTCGTAGATATATTGCCTTTTCTTGGATCTCTCTTGTCCGAGCTGTGTTGTGGGCGGGTCTGGAAACCCTTAAAGGTTCATTTAACGTCTTGTTTATGCGTTGTTTTGGTGGCCCGCGAAGTTCGCAATTCAATGCGCGCTCCCCCGTACACCCCCCCCCCCCCTCCCAACTCATTCCCTATTCCTTCTGGGCAAGATATTTCCTATGGTGGGAGTTGGAGGAGGAAGAACGAGGCCGGGGGGGGGGAGGAGGAGGAGGAAAAGGTCCGTTTTGAATGATTCTATCGGTAGCCATAAAAACTTTAGCATTTTGCGACTTGCCTGAAAGAGTAGCCATTAATTCTTAACCAAATAAACCGTTAAACATTATAGTGACATATCTTAGGCTACGAAAAGGAATATATTACCGAGCCAAAGCCTGTGCTTGGCGCGGCGTGGGTTGTAGGCCTGATTGGGTGCGGTTATGGTGTTCTGTTTGTTATGGCATTGTTGGTTAGTATTTAAAGCGTGGTACTAACTTGGTTTCAGATTGGTTCTAAGCAAACAAACTGTTACCTAGACAGAAAGCCGACGGTGCAACAAGAGATGATACAAACCTATTTACGTTGCCTTTTGGACTTAATTGTCAGACTGTCTGAGAGGAGAATCGAACCCAGGACCTTTGAAAGCAAAGGCCGAGGTCCTACTGCTGAGCCATACTGAAACGGTCTTTTGAAACGTCCATAGGCAGCATTTAACACGTGCTTAATAAACACACTTTCCAATCGTCACTGGAGGGACGCTTATTTGCCGCGCCACACACCAAGTGAAACGAATGGAGCACACGCGAATGGCCATGTTATTATGGCTTAGTGGTAGGCTTCGGCCTTTGTTCAAAGGTCGTGGGTTTGATTCCCTGCTCAGGCATTCCGATATTTAAGTCCAAAAGGCAACGTAAATAGGTCTGCATCAGTATTTATTAAACTGTTAACTGTTACTTAAAGGAGTGACCGCAGTATACAATGAATAGCCTGTCGAACGATTCGCTGGTTGAGGGAGCGAAGCGAGCGCAAATCAATGTTGTTTAAAACGATGATTCTCGCCCGTTTCGCTCCCTCAGTCAGCGAACCGCTCGACAGACACAAAGTGTATACGTCTTGTTGGCATAAATTAAGTAACGTTGTAAGCTACCCACAAGCTGTAAACGAAGGTTGCTTTGAGTTTATCTTCGTTATTTCCCAAACACACTTCATTATATTCCAAAATTAGTTGGTTCTCATTTCTTTAGCACTCGACGATTAAAACTCAACAGTCGATGACGTCATATCTCTGCAGTCGTGCATGTAGCACAGTTGCAGGCAAATGCAGTACTCGCTGCAGAAGTCGCTTACGATTTTATGTATGTAGACAGATAATAGCTGAACTCAGAGCAACATACATCTGTCGAAAACTGCGTTATACCAGCAGCACCACAGCCTACTACTTCGCCTTTGGCTCCACAGCCCCGCAGATTCTCCCACTATTCAACTACACCTCTCACCCGTTGCTGCAATCATATCGTCACAGTAAATTATCCTTTGGTCATTAAATGTTAGTGTTTAAATATCACATGCGGAAGCATAATGTTTACTTTGTAGACGATTCATCTGCACAATACCAGGTATTCTTCCGCGATGAAGCGCACTCATGTAGTGATTATATGTTGTAGGATAATCACCCTGCGCGGTGTTAGTTATTTTGTATGAAAATAAAGAAACGTAGCACTTATAATTTATAAATTCCAATTTTATAATAAGCTTTTGCAGAGGGACTATATCTTTTCGCGGAAGCAGACTCATGTTCACGGTGAAATGACTCCCTGGAGCTTGTTGCATGTACTATATCATGAATTCGTTGTACATATTTCCGATAGAACTTGAGAAATTACGGAAAACTTAAAAGGACCAGACAAAATACGTATAGTAGGAGAACTTTTTTTTTATTGCTATGGGCAGCACAACAGCGTCATTCTCTTTGATATAAGTTGACTTAATCAAAAAGGTAAAACATGAATAAACAAATTTCCGTTTCTTAGCAACGGCTGACGTCCACATCATCAAATGGACTTCGGTAGTCACTATTGGAGATTGCAAGATATTGCTAGAAATATATATACCAAATTCGGATTCAGCCAGATAATTTCGTTTCATCTTGAGTTCTGTGACATTTCCTGTCAATAACAGATGTTCCGGTGCTACTGTACAGTTTGACAGTTTGATAGGAGGAGTCAGTTTCAATTTTTTTATGCTGAAAATAAATTCTGTTCGTTTAGGAAAAAAAATTCAATGCAATCACCATTTGATGAATAACAGTACTGGTATAACGATATTCGTTAGATTTTAGATAAATTACAAATAGTGTGCTGTAGTAAGGCAAACTTTTTACAAGCAAACGGAGCCGTATTCTGTTAACGGAGAATGGGTTCGAGAGTATGCTTATTCATTTATGCAACACGGTTCGGACGATTGACGTTGCCATGGCAACGTGATTTAAGGCCTAATTATCAGTGTTTAGGCCTAATTTTTATCTGCCGCTTTAATTTTGTAAGTTGTAGCTAACCGTTGCTCGAGAGTAGGCTTATTCATCCATGCAACGCGGTATTTTGATTTTGAGACTGTTAAAGACAGTCTCTTACGCAAAACCAAAAATCGTCCAAGTTCCACTATTCAAACTTGCATTTTTGGTTTTGCGTAAGTGACTGTCTTAATATAATATGAACTTCAACCAAAGTAAAATTGCCGAAATAACGGTATTTTCGATTGAAACTATTTTTAATGTAGCGAAATCCTTTTGTTTTTAAGGTTGCGTGTTTTCCTATAGGCATAAACGTGACAATCAAATTGTTTCTGATTTTGGAGCCATTTAGTGGTCTCTGAGAACACAAAATCAGATAATGCCAAAAACTACATTTTAAACTAGTCAAAAATCATCTTTTCAAAATTAACGAGTTTTCCCATTGACTCGTATGTTAAGTTTTTGGCCCAGGTTGGGTGGCACCTCAAAAATAATTTTTTTTCTTGTTTTTTTTTTTTTTGGGGGGGGGGGGAGTGGCTAGGAGGTCGAACACCAACTTTTCAGCACTAGTACAATTTAAAATTTAAATTCGAGGAATTTTTTTATCCACCCTCCCAGACGCCTAGTTTGTACCAGGCCCTGGGAATCCTGTCGCCAACCCTGCACACTGTTGTTTACAGCCAAATGCAAGCGATAAGCAGTAGGGATATCCTGAAGTGAGCATCATTAAATTGTTCCACCATCTCCTCTTCCAAAACAGCTGCCAGTCAGCGGTTTAATTAGTGACGTCATCTTTAATAGGGCGTGAGGAGGGGGAGAAATATATCAACCAGAGGGGTTGCCAAACCCCTCCCTTTACCCTCCTTTCACATGATTGCTATAATTAGGCTGCTGATGATATCTTTAGCGAAGACTTCGTGGGAAGATGATATTATTGATAGCAATCGATGCCTAGGAGACAGACAACTTTGTGTTTTTCGTTAAGCTTATAAGTGGAGGGTATAGGACAAAAAACGTCAGAAGTAGCGATAGAAAAAATTGTTCTTCTTGTTTATGTGGATTTACAGATGGGGAGGGTTACTAGACGACTGCAATTTTGTCATCAGTTTCCTAAGGAAATACAACCAAACCGATTTGAAATCAGGTGGTTTATACTCATTACGCTTCATCGACAACCGATGTTGGTATTTATTGGTGTAGAAAAATAACACCTGATTTTCAGGATTCATAATCGCATAAACGCTGAATTTTCCGCTATGGAGTTAGCCCTAAACACCCCCCCCGGATAGAAGTAAAATTCTAATTAGAACTTTGTTACGGCCGTTTTTTTTTCTCGAATTAATTTTAACGGCCCATGGGCGTTTAGTAGGCGATTTACACTATGTTCAACTTTAATAACTCGTTGTATAACATTCAATGCAGGCAAAGAATTTAGGAGAGAAGTTTTTTTTATTTATTCTTCCAACACAGATTACAAAATTACCACAAAAGCAAACACTCAGTCCACAAGAGCTAATGCTCGCGTGTGGTTTGAGAGCAGCAGACAGAGAAAAACAATTAAACTAGCACTTTTGTTCACAGAATCAATGGTTAGGCGCCAAAAGAACAACAACAAAACATATCGAAATAAAATAAAAAAAGTGCATCGATAATATATATATCAAGACACACGCTAGTGTGTCGCCCGCCAAGATAAAACGATAACATCCAGATAATATGTATATATGAGCATGGTGACCAATAGACATGTTGTCTCTTTAAAACAAAGGTAGTTGGCTGTTTTCAGCCATCTGAAGATAAATAACTATAAATAACTAAGAAAAGGCTGAAACTTGTTTAACCGGGAGACTTTGGTAGCCTGACAACATAAAAGTCACTGTTAGACGCATAGCTAAACGTTGTCTTGTTGAAAAAACGACCTGAATAACGTTGATATTTGCCTAATTACTACTAACTACTACTACTGGTAACGCTTTTTTGTATCACGAAAATAAATTCTTCCATGCGGTGAATAAAGCTGCTTCTTAGCTTATTTTACAGGTATTGCTCTGGAAACGTGCCCTTTTCATATGGACCTTTATAATTGGTCAAGTGGTTCAGGGGTTAGGGAGCTCCAAACGTCTAAAGTGATTGTTTTACAATACCAAACTGACAATTAAATAAATTCGTGCGTTTGCAAGGAGATACTGCAATACTAATAAAAATGCTAATCAAATGAAAAAGGTAATTGCTTTCTTCAAAATCTAACGAAACCAAAAAAAAAAAGAGAAGAAAAAGAAATTGACCAGAAAACTAGATTGATGTTTCCATCTCATAATTACTAAGAAAAATTGAATTTCATCAATTTGAACCAAAAAATCTGATATCTACCCCAAAACAAAACTTATTAAGGATTCCCGCCAAGCTTTTCGGCCGTGGGAAGTCGTAATATCAAACGCCAAGCTCTTTCGCCAAGCTAATCCCACTGACTAATACTTTAAACGTTAAATGAAATAATTGAAAATTGCGCAGGAAGCAATTTTCAGATATTTCATTTAACCTTCGAACTATTGCTCGGTGGGATTAGCTTGGCGAAAGAGCTTGGCGTTAGGATATCACGACTTCCCACGGCCGAAAAGCTTGGCGGGAATCCTTAACAAGTTTTGTTTTGGGGTAGATATATATATAAACGCAACAAATTTATGAAAAAGGATATAAAAGCAGAATACAAAGAGGAGTGAAATATATAAATCAATCTCAAAGAAAACATGAGTAAAGCAAAAACAAATAATTTATAGTCAATATAGTCAAAATATAGTCAACAATTGGCATCGTTCAACACCCATTTTGAATTGTTGAATCATGTAATAGGTTAATAGTCAATACTTATAGTAATAAATTGCAGACCCCCCCCCCACACTAAAAAAATTAAAAAAATAAAAAAAAATTAAAAAACAGAAGAGCTTCAAAACATCAAAATTGGAAGAAAGGTAGAATAGCACGTTCAGCTCACAATGCAAAACATGCTTTCTAGACAATTTCTGTCCAGGTTAATCAACCAGCCAAACAGTTTCTGAAACGTGTGCCGATTATTAATTTCTTTAATGTTAACAGGCAGGTTATTGTGAAATTTGCTGCCAAGGTATAACTTACATTTGTGTAGTCGTTCTTTAGAGACTTTTGGTTGCATAACGTAAAACAGTGATTCATTACTGGTGTGATAATTCGTGGCAAGGCGACTGGAAAGGTGAGCTCCGTTTTTTCTAAATTTTAACACAGTTCGGAACACACAAAGGTGGCGAATGGGCAGTATATTGAGCTGTTGATAAATTGGAAAAGAGTGATCCCGTTGCTTTTTAAAATGTCATCGCTCTAACTATTTTGTTTTGAAGCTTGATGACTGGAGTTACAGCATTCATGTAAGTTGCACCCCAACAGATGAGTGAATACTGCAAGATAGACTGACCCAAAGCATAATACACCATTTTTAGCATTTGACTGAGACAAGTTTTCTAATATAATACATTTTACGTAAAAGTGCACGCAAGCTAGTAGTAATAGCACTAATCTGGCTCTTCCAGTTTAAATTGCTGTCTAAAGTAACCCCAAGGTATTTAACTTCGTTTGTTTTACTGATCTGTGGGCAGTCACATCTTAGCAGGTCTCAATTGCATTTATGTAATGTCAGAGTGGTATTGTCAAGTTCGTTAGTTTTTGTAAGTGAGAATTGTAAAAAATAACTTTTAATGACGTTCAGTGTTAAAAGATTTTCAGTAAACCAATTAATATTAATATGATTATTATTAAATCATGTTCAATACCAGCACTAGCATTGTTCACTTTGTTGTTGCAAACGTTAAGTAGAGCCGTATCGTCAGCAAATGAAGTAATGGCCGAGGAAGTGTTCAAGTAATAAATGTCATTAATGTAAATTAGAAAAAGTAAAGGCCTCAAGTCGGAGCCTTGAGGTACTCTCGTTGTGACGTAAGCACTATCACTGAAGTGGTCATCTATTTTAGTAACTGGGGTTCTATTTGACGGATAGTCCCTGAGCCACTTATTTGAAAGCCCCCTGATACCATAAAAGTCGAGCTTTTTTTACTAAACGTTCGTGATTGACAGTGTCAAAAGCTTTCATTAGGTCAAAATAAATCCCGAAGACAACGTTGTTAGTGTCTAATGCAGTATATATTTGGTCGAGAAGGTTCGAGATAGCATCTTCAGTGCTTCTATTTTTTCTAAAACCATATTGGTTGCAGTGCAGTAAACTATGCTTTTCTAAGAACCCCTCAAGCCTTTTTGTAGTAGCTTAGAAAAAAACGGACAGCAAAGCAAATGGGTCTGTAGTAATTAAGGTCTTTATTAGAATCCCTGCTCTTCACGGGAAAGCACCGCAGCGATCATAATAGTCTAGTAAAACTTTCAACGTTTACATCGGACATCATCAGTACAACACGAAAAAAATAATACAATCCCATATCAAATAATTAAAAAATTTCGATATTTTATTTTACTTAAATCCTAAGGAGTGCTCATTACTCGCACCAACACCCAAGTTTACACATCGGCGATCTAGTGTAGAACCCTTGAGATGGGGAATAGACAAGTTTAATTTGTAAGAAATAATTGACCCAAATTTTTTAATATTTTGTCAGGGACCCTTATTTTTTGTCACATCGTGAAACCGCCCCTCTGACCCTAATATTTCCCTAGTATTTCCCTATGACCCTAGTATATCCCCCCTGACCCTATGACCCTAGAGTATATCCCCCCCTGACCCTAGTATTATATATATATATATCCCCCCTGACCCTAGTATATGACGGTAGTATTTCCCCCCTGACCCTAATCGGCGAAACGGTCATGCCCACAGTTTCGCAAAATCTCGTTTTGTAGAAAATAAAACGGATTACGATTTTTCTGCCTAACGGGAATTCCCATTTGGCAGAATCCCACTTCGCAGAATAATTTGTTTTCCAAGTTATGTGCCTCGCTCGCGCTGCCGCTTGCGCTGCGGCTTAACATGTAACGTCAGAAACAGCAACTAAGCACAAATGTAACTTACTTTTAAGTTCTTCAATGTTAAATTTTTAAAGAATATTTTGATTCTGCGGAACAGCATTCTGAACAATGGGAATTCCCGTTTCATAGAAAAATCTTAATCCGCTTATTTTCGGCGAAATGGGATTCTTCGAAACGGGAAATCACTGGAGAGACTACGGAAATTAACCACACAAAAAACACATAAACAAATGCAGTTAAATTATTACCCTGGAAAAAGGTTGTGTAAGTTCGTAATACTCTGAAGTTTGACCTTTTTTAAATTTAAATTTGGACTTTAAAAATAATGATGTTGCACTTTAAGTATAAACTTGCACTATAAACTTTTTTGCTAACAGTAATGTTTGTTTTCGTATCCAATCCGTAAGACTTTAAATTCCTGCGTTTAACCACAGCCATCTAAAGTAAAGGCCGGATCAGATCAAGACAAATTAGGCAAGTAAAATCAACCATTGACATAGAAGGAAGCGAAAGTTTGCTAGGTGCTGCCATCTCTACACCAAGCGGCGAAATTTCAAACTAACCGACCAGGATTCCAAATTCTGTCAACAGATGACGCCACTTGGCAAACTTGCCGCGTCGTTATTTGATTTCGCCGTTTTGCGGAGCATTGTTGGAGGCAAAGATGATACGGCCTTTACTGTAGGTGGCTGTGGTTTAACACAGCTTCCAGTTTGATTGACGTTCAGCACAGATGCTTTCGAGAGAGAGAGAGAGAGCGAGACTTCCATTTTTTACAAGGAAAAAAAAACTAACAATAAATTTGATTCAAATCGAGAGTTTGCTTAGGAAATCCCGTTTACGACTATTTTAAAATTAATTGATTCGCGGAATTGTTGTTGTGCTCAGTCAGTATTTAGCCCAAAAAAGTCCCTAAGAATTTAACCATTTATTTGTCTGAGGGTGCTCCGGATGTTGATTCTGTTTATTAGCTTCATTCTGTCGGGGGATCATGTCCCGTCCAACGAAAGCCCACGTTTGCGTCCATTGAATTAATTTCGTTGCCCTCCTAACGTTTCCGTTTTGTGTCTAAGTCTTCGGGGGTTGATCATTCCGTTCTATGCCATTTATCTTAGGCCTCCCCTACAAGTGATTAGTTGTCCCGTTGCCATGGTAATCGGGGAAGCGGTTTCCTGTTGTGTCCTGACGCAAACAGAAAGCCGGGTTGGCTCCATGCGCGTCTGACTTGTCCCCCCTTTCCCGGCTTCCTGTTGCTTTGAAACTCTGGGTTTTATTGATGATGAAACAACCCCTGTTAAACTGGGGTTCCGAACAGCCATACTGATGGTTTCATGCCGCTTGGGACGTTCTTGCCACTTTACTGCAGTGTCTAAATTACCAGCCTCACTTATCTGGAAATCTTGTACGAGTTTTTGTTCTTCGCGGATTTTCCCAATTGGGAGACAGTGACTGACTACCGGAAGTGACGTCAGTTTACATTGGTTTCAACATTCGTCGCTCGAAAATGGCGACGTTTCCTGCATACACTAGTAGCTTGTCTTTGCACTTGACCCACAATACTCCCACAGAAACCTAACAGTTGAACGGTTTTCGTTGACATGAATAAAATCACTCTTCAATTTCGCATCCATTAAAAAGCATCTTTATCACAGGTCAACTCGGTTCAAAATAAATAAATGTATATCTATCGGTATAAACATTTAGCACACGGGCGACCCAGATTCGATTCCTGGTCGTAGCACCAGAATTAAGGTGCAATACACTGCCACACGTGCCGAGGAGCCTATTGAAATTTTTTCTTATAACTGATTTCTACGAAATGCCATAAGAAAGGACCCTACGTTAACTATTTTTCGGGCCTAAAAGGCCCCTCCCAGAACGCCATTAGTTATTGTTTGTCCCACATTATGTTTGCAGGAAACTGACTGTATGACGGCCCATTTCCTTCCACTACGAGTGACAAAAAACGTAAATATCCCACTCGTACACTCTAACAGAACTATGTACAGTCTACAGGTGTGATATCCAATTGTTTTTGCACTCGTAATGCAAGAAAATATGGCATGATACAGTCAATTTCCTGCTAACATAATGTGGAACAAACTATACTGGTAGATATTAGTATGTGTGTTGGTTAGAATCGAAGTCGAGATATTGATCGCAGTTCGGTCCAGATCGAGGGGGTATCAACATTGGTAATTTGGTGTATAAATGCTTGTTAAACCACAAGTAATATGCAATATTCTTTAGTAATCCGGACTCAGGAAGTAATCCATTGTAATCTTCAGTAAACCGCAGCATTCCCTCGTAATCCAGTATGGGGCTTCTCAGAAAATCAGTAGTATAATCATAATAATTCGAAGTATTCCATGTAGTAATCCAGCAATCCGAAGTAATCTGATATTCCTTGTCGTAACCCAGTAAATCTAAGTATTCTTTGTAGTAATCAGATAATCCAAAACATACTGTCAATCATAGCGTGACAATCGTGGTAATCCGAGGTAATATTAACAAATAATCCGGTTAATTCACTGGTAATTTTTGAAATCTCTGGTAAGCGTTGGTAATCCACGAGTGCAAGTAATCCGGTGTATGTACACTACTGTGACCGGGCTTGGTTTTATTCACAGATAGGATGATGTTGCTTGCCTGCTTGTACCTAACTGTGCAATGTGAAAACCTAGGACTCTGTACCCACTGGTAATAAATACCCTGGTAATTTTGGTAATCCATGGTAATCATTGGTAATCCACGTTTGCAAGTAACTTGGTGAACACTATTTGACCAGGTAATACCCCATCAGTCCGGATATATTCACATATAGGATGGGGTTGCGCGCCTGTTTATACCTTACTGTGCAATGTGACGACTTGGGATTCTGCGTCGTCACTCTAGCTGTTAAGACGGTTGTAGCATGGATTTTGCAACAATGGGCCGGTGTAAGCGATTTAATGCCCACTTTTGGTAGAACGACGTCCTTTTTGTTTTAATTTTTAAAATTTTTTTTAATTTAGTTCATATGACTCCTTCGTGAGGTCGAGCCATTCTCAACTTGGTGGCCTCTTTACCAATTTTTGATTTTAT
>JAHWFP010085423.1:0-20121 GCA_023313725.1 Lithobius niger | reverse complement strand
GGGATGTAAAAAAGGGTTATCCGTGTTGTAGCACTTCTCTTTTACTGGTCAATCTGTGAAACTCCTAACAGCATTTCTGGAAGTCTGTAATGGACACAGACATCAAGTATCTTCTTGGCATCAAGTATTGATTTCCTAAAATGACATTGTCACAAGTGTGGATTTTAAATTTATTTTCATGACTGATTATACAAGCATTCACACAATAATACATCGTAGTTCCAAACTTAAGCTAGCTCCTCGTGTGTATACAAATTACAAAGAGAAGGAAATGTATAAAAAAAAAAGCATACAAATTTTCTTTATCAGATTAAAAAGTTTATACAAATATGCAGTATAATAAATTAAAGAAAATAAACCATTAAAATCAATCAAATAAGGGATTTACCGTAATGCGTATTCTGTTCAAAGTTGACCGATTTGTTCCGAAAGCCGTAAAAATTGAGTCACATTTAAAAAAGTGACTGGGTGGAATTACTGTTCTTTGACGTGCATAACATGCTTTAAATACAAACATTTTAAAATTACAAAAATCTAAAAATTTAATATGGTTCAAGCTTTTCGATACTGCAAAATGAGCGCACCACACACTCGTGAAACGTTTCACTATGCGACTGTGCGAGCCTTTCTCACCAACACTTTCACCGTCTTTTATCTTGCGCAGTAGCGTAGACCTTTTCAACAATGAAACTAGTATCTACTGCTCAATAAAAGGAGTTAAGAGCTCGTTGTACACCAATAACAATTTTTCTTAGCAGAATCTCGTACCTTTGAGCAAGCAGCAGTAATTGTGCACGTGGCCGACTTAACGACAAAACAAACATTTCCTGGAATGCAAAAGTGAGAAATAGCAACTTCCGCCAGCAACTTGACTTTATGAGCAAATTAAAAGCAACATGGACATTTTGTGACACTGGCCTATAAACAGTAACAAATCTGCAAAAACTGGACAGAATTATCGTTTCTCTACGTCTACCTAAGCTCGCCCCACAAACTGTAGACATAAATCTTGTTGGAAGCACAAACCACTCAAAGTTTATGCGCTCCAATTCAAACTGTGCTTTACAATACCCAAACTAGTTAGACCTTAACAGGCGCATAACGTCAGCTCAAGAGTCGAGCTTCGGCTAGGGACATATTAACCCTTCATCAAGAACCACTTATCAAAAGCGGGATTTTGCTTGTTTTAAAAAATTTTGTTATTGTAGGCCTCTTTTTGTATCAACAGTTTTACCAGAAAAATGGTCCCAGATCTTGAGTTCCTGTTTGGGATGAATTTGGCTAATACTTAATGTGGGTTACAAAGATACTAGCAATTAATTGTGAACTGGGTCCTCTCACCTATACAAAAACTAAGCTGAAATATAACTACCCACTAAATGACATTGAAAAAAGGGCTACATACGATTGAAGTTCTAACCATACATAACTGTTAGTTGTATATCATAACTTTTACAAAATTCTGTAATTTCTTTTCAGTTCTTTCACGTGTTAATGATGGACATTTTCTTTGGGTGTAAGCTGCACATAGTATAATGGAAAACAAAAAAGTAAAAACAAACTACAAAGACTTATTAAAACTTTGGTTTGCAGTCTTTCAAAGAAAATACGTAAACTAACTCCAGTATTGGTTTATAAGTGGTGAGATTGAAATGTTAGACAGTACTGCTCGCTTTTGGACATGGGGAAACAGTCACATAAACAGGAGGCAGGGTATGACGTGACGCTTATGGGATGGAACGTACTAAAAAGTGATCACAGGACTTGATGTTTGACGGTCCTAGTCTTTCACCATCACAATACACAACTTTAAAATTCTGTTTTTTAAGATATTTTTTTTTTGTTTCATCTGAATTATCGTACTGCTGGTCCATGAAGTCTGTCACAGTCATCTACGTCTTGGATGATAAACTGAATCTGTTAATAACATCTGCAGCTCCATTTTTCTTATTCTTTTTTGTTTTCATCAACTTTCTGGTCTTCGAGACCTTCCTTTTGTTTGTTGTCGCCGTCATCTATTTCCTTCTCTTTTTCCTTTTCGTTCTCGTCCTTTTCCACTTTCTCCTTTTCAGGCTCGGATTCTTTGTCCTTTTCTTCGGTACCATTTCCACTCTTCTCCTTGTCCACTTCCTTCTCCTTCTTCTCTTCGGGCTCCTTCTTGGGCAGGTGCGTGTTCATTTCGAGCGTCTTGCAGATCTCGTCCCAATCTGCCCAAAACCGTTCCTTCATACGCTCCACTAATGCCTCAAGACGACTGCATTCGGACTGGATGAACGTGACAAGTTCGAACGTGCATTCGGACATGCACATCAATGGCACCAAATGGGAAAAGGCCACTATGTCCAACTAAAATTTGAAGAAGGAAAAAAAAAAGCTGTTAGGAATTGAACAGATTACAAATCAAGATTAGGGCTGAACAGATTTCATCTCCGGGATCATTGGGAATTATTGAGCATGATGAAAGCAATCTATCACTCACCGAAGTTGGCTCATCTCCAAAGAAGAACGGCTTGTCTCCCAGCAACTCGTTGAGGGCCAGCAAGTCTCTCTTTCCAAACTCCTTGATCTCTTCTTCGGAATGAACGCCCATGCCTTGGGCAGCTACTTTCTTTTTATACTGAAAAACAAAATGTGTAAATTAAGTTATTGAAACTAAAACACAAGAAGTGACAACCGTCAACTCACCAAAAATGTCACAAGTGTTTAAACAAAAAAAGTTTATTCAAACCAATTAAGCAACAAGTTCTGAGTTGGTCTACGAGAAACTTTTTACTGATAAAAAAACTGTATGTGAGGAAGAGAGATGGATTTTGCCCAAGCAAAATTTTCAGGCGCTACCTTGTCTTTTATGGGAAATAATTTTTTTTGGCTAAATAACCTGAGAACGACCCAATCTACCGGCTTTACAATAGAACCATTCAAAAACTCTTCTGAAAACAATTGAACTGGTATTTCGGAACCTCAAAATCAATCGATTTTTGCCTAATTATCGCAAAAAAAAAAGAAACGAAATTAACGCTCACAAGTATCTAGTAAAGTGTTTTACTGTATAGTCCACCACTCTGCAACGAAGCATCATCTGTCCTGCTAGTTCCGCTTAAGGGCTACAAGTTCACTGCAATTCCAGCTGTTGTAAGGGCTGGGCATGCCAAATAATAAAAAGAATGGTTTACTACTTAGGTACAATGAAGGTAGCCTTTGATACGAAGTTATGCTCAGCACCGTGACACCAGTTACACCAAAAGCAAATAAACTGCTAGGGTACGGAACTTCACATGTGAATAACAAAGCTTGAATTAGGAGCATAATGTGTGCAAATATCACCACAATATGTGCACAGTAAACATGGTTCATCAACCTTATTATCTTTTCGCTTAACATTACGTAGAAAATCCAACCAATTCAAACACAGAAAAATTCCGTTGACGAAACCAACTTCCTGTGTAAACTAAACACTTTCAAATCTTAGTGCCTTATAATGGCTTCACACTATAAAATTCGTCGTGTGCCGAGCTCATGCCAGTCACGGCTGAGTAAGGGCCAACCAAGGCAAGCTCGTTTGGATTTCACATTTAAAAATTCTTGGCAGCCATATTTACCTTCTCTAACGGAAGGAGTGAGTGGTGTAGTCCTTATCCCACAACAAAAGGATTACGCAGGGAAGAAACACAGGAAGAAATGGTCTTTGGTGCTGGGACAAGGTTTATATGTTGGCAGGAGACGAATTTAGTAGTGTGAAATAGAGAGCACGCACCTGGCACAAAAAAATTTTAGTTATGTGGAATAAGTATTATTCTATTCTATAAACTCATAGCAATGATCGTTCTAATACAAATGGCAGTATCTCATGGCATGTTAACAACAGTGAACCAGTTCCAGAGGTAAGGCTAGAGACAAGCCGGGGATAAGATAGGGAATGAACTCGTTCGATGTTTAAGGTGAGGTTTAACTGATCTGAAGTCAAAACAGCAAAGGAACATAAATGAACTTTACTGTAAGGTTTCAGATACTGCAGTGTTGCTGTACTGTTTAGTCCACGTGAAACTTTACTGCTGTATCCAACCATTATACACGTAAATACAATTCAAACCAGAGCTCAACCTTCAAAACTTTTGATGCCTAAACCATGAGTTAGCCAATGACGAACGAGAACAACGGCTGTTTGGCCGTCTGATTGGACTAGCCCAGTCACGTGATATGCACGTCACAGCAAACAGCCATGGCGTGTGGTATAGACAAAGGAAGAATAATGAAGGCTACACACTCTTCTACATTCTGGGCTAAGCTTTTCAGTGTTCTTTAGTCAAGGAGTCTACTTTCCATTCGTAACCCTACTGCTGATACAGGCATGGAATTTCGATGTTATTTTTCAGGACACTTCCAGGTTTACAAGGACTTGTACGAACCCTGAATTACCTGTAGGGCTAAGCACACTAAGACAATTAGTTTTTAACCATTTTTTGGCAATGTTGTCTAGCCAAGTAGAAAACACCAATCATTAGCCGACCTATCGTATGCAAAAGTAAAAATGGTAAAAACATTTGACTACAGCAGCAAGGTTTCACGTGGACTAAACAGTGCAGCAACACTGCAGTATCTGAAAGTCTGTGTTCATTTGCTGTTTTGACTTCTGATCAGTTAAGCCTTACCTTAAACTTAAAACGAGTTCGTTTTTGTTTCCTAATTCGTGATACCTTGACGTACCAAGTTGGTCTTCTGTAGGCTACTCCTTGCATAAGCACTGAATTTCGTTCGCAGATTCGGTGTAAGTCTTTCTGTTTTAGGTTGGTTGCTGTGCAGCTTTCTTTCAGCGGCTTTGTCCTTTATTTGTATTACTAGCTGGACCTATGCATGCTGCACGGTAATTGAATTTCCCGACTTAGCCTCTCTCGGGGTATCGCATTATATATGTAAATGACAGAACGGCAAGCCAGGTCGGTAATGATATTTTAGCTTTAACACGGAGAGTGACATCAAACCACTACGCAAATTGATTCGTAGTAACGATAATGTATCCTCACTTTTCACGTTTGTGGGTGTTGTTGGTTCAACAGTATTGTTAACATTTGTTTAATCATAGGTCTATTAAGGGTGGATTACTGCATCTACGCGGAATTAAATGGTACAGAAGCGTTTTTGGTATCAAGTGAAAGCTGTGTATGTGCAGAAAAACATACTCAAAATTCCCCCATAATCCCATTTAAGTTTTGGCCACCATCTTGGAAAAATAAGTTTGTACATAAGTTTGGTCCTATAGCAATTTTTACTAAAATGCAAGGATTTTGTGATATGGTCAGTTTTATTTTAACGGGTCATCGACGGGTAGAAAACCTCAAAATGTCGACCAAACCCAGCATTGAATGGTACGGAAGTGCTGTGTTGGTCTCAAATAAAAGCTGTGTATCTGCACTAAAACATACTCAGTATCCCTCAATACCTTTTAATTTGTGGCTGCCATCTTGGAAAATTGCAGTTGTATTTCATTTTCTTCATTTATCTCAAAACAAGGCATCCAAAATTAAAGAGCAGAAAGGCATATGCCAATATTTTGATCATAGTGTGGCTAATATTATTTATATAAACGGTTTTCACATTATACTGAGAATATATCACCATGATCATCATCATCTGGATCGTCTACAATTAAGTCGTCTTCGTTTTTACATGAGATTTTCACTTCCTGCCTATAGATGGCAAGCTAACCTATTTGCAGCAATATGGTATGTGAACCACGCAAGAAATGGTAGGCTGTACTTGCAAACAACTACACAATACGCACCCATCTGTATACAAGCAGTTCACAATAAATGGCTTGCATGTTGCACGAAGATCTGGTAGCTGTTGGCCAGACTTATGGACAGACAGACTGCTATCGAACAAACTTTGATGAGTACAAAAAATCGGGGTGGCTTGACACTTACTAGTTGTGGGATGGTAGATGCTGTGCAGTTCACCTGGGTACACAGCATGCATGCCTAGGCAGCACTAACAAGAAATCTTCATAGTAACAATGAACTTCAGCATGTTGAAATGAGTCTTTGGAGGACTACTCGAGACTCTAATGATATGCAGAAGCTTTCAAAATGGTTTGAGACTCGTTAACCATTTGACGGAAATGAAGGAAGCCTGCATAGCCTTACTGTAGATAGGTGTATGTTCTGTAGACACAGATGGCATCAACCGTGATGAAGCAAAGGTTGATTTAAAAACTGGTACTTAACCAATGCTCAACAGATTGGCGACAGTATGCTCCTAATAAATTAATGGCTGTGTACAACCTTCCACAAAATACCTCGAACGCCAGAGGAGAGCAAAAGGTTCCGTTTCTGCTAATGTTAATGTGACAGAAAAAGCAAGTGTTTACCATAACCAGAATGCATTTCTGGTAAATGACTCCAACAAAAACAAAGTCACTTAGATGTTGAGCAATCACCTTCAAGTGCACAGTCATGTTATTCGAAAGGCCTCAGTTGATGCTGACACTGTCATAGTGACGAATGCAGTGAACTTTGCCTCTGAAGGTCAAGAAGTTCTAGTCGTAGCGGATGATACATATATGCTCATTATGCTTTTGTGCCACGTAAAATCGGATATAGCAAACATTTTCCAATTCTAAAGACAAGGAAACAAAAGTATTCATCATGCGTTACATAAGTGAACACATTGGAGAGGATTTTTGCGAACGCATGCTTATAGTGTCCGCGGCCCATCCTGAGTTCGCCCCAGAATGAACAAAAATAATCGATTGTACGTGTTTGGTCGCAGAGTGCCTTGTTGATATCCAAAGTAGTTACAAAAACAATGGCGGCCGTCGGTTAAAGCTGCCCCCTCCAGGAAGACGTAGCCGATCCCAAAATAAGTGCAGGACTCAAGATACGCCACCACACAATAATACCTTTGTTTCCTTATGTTTAGAATAGGAAAATTTTTGCTATATCCAATTTAACATGGTACAAAATTCAAATTCAAAATTCAAATTCAAAATTCAAATTCAAAAGGGTAATGAATATATCGGTAACATCCGCTATGACTGTGGCACCATCCGCTATTTTTGGCCAAGGAAATGCAAGCTTGCACAAAGCATTTACTTCATCATTAGAAATGAAAGAGATTGGCAAGATAAGCAAGGTCGAATAATGCAACTCAAGACGAAGTTGGAGATTGGACAGAAATATCTTATGCAATCATATAGTAGCCTATAGTAGGTGTCGGCCAGTAAGCCATGCAGAATATCTCAGAAGTAAAACAGATTCATTGACAACAAAGCAGTATAAGATGTACACACGCGAATGGCAGTTACTGGGAGACCTGTACCACGGAAACTTCCACCTACAGAAAGACCAGCATATTTCCATAGCCTGAGAGTTCATAACCAAATAGCAACATGGCAGTTGCGAGTGTTAGATCAAAATCTCCTCAAGGTAATCAGATGCAAATGTTAGATGACGTCAATGCATCCGTATGATGCGGATTGCGTACGTTTAAGAAGCACTGTGGGAAATGTGTCGCTGCCTATGGGAACAGTCATGGTGAAGGATGCGAAAACGAAGAGGACTTATTCATAGACGAGCCGGATGATGATGATCATGATGATATATTGAAAGTATTAAGGAAAATTTTATTTATTTATTGGAAGTATGATGTGAAAACCATTTTTATAAGTAAAATCAGCCAAATTATGTTAGACATGTACATTCTTCTGTTTGAAGAAAAGTGAAATACAGCTGCCATTTTTCTATGATGGCAGACATAAATGGATTGGGGGATTCTGAGTATGTTCTTGTGCACATACACTGCTTTTATTTGAGACCAACAGCACTTCTGTATCATTCAATTCCGGGTTTGGTCAAATTTTGAGGTTTTCTACCTGCCGTCTATATCCAGATATCCTAATCTTAAGTCCACGCCTTACGGCTGGCATTTACTGATTGGTATTATTGACCGGTTAAAACACCTATTCCTAGTTGCCATATCTCAAAATCCCTGCGGCCTACTAAAAAGTGCTATAGGACTAAACTTGTGTATAATTTTCTGTTCTTTAATTTTTAACTTTTGTATTTATTCTATAGGATGAATAGTTTGAGATAAATGATGTAATTGGAAATACAGCTGCCATTTTCCAAGATGGCGGCCATAACTTAAAAGAGATCATGACGGATTCTGAGTAATATTTTCTGCTCATACACAGCTTTCATTTGAGACCAAAAACGCTTATGTACCATTTAATTCCGGATTTGGTCAAAATTTTGCGTTTTTCTAAGCGCTGTCTGTAGTCTATACCCAGATATCCTAATCTTAAGTCTACGCCTTACGACTGGCGTTTGCTAATTGGCATTGTTGACTAATTGTATAAACGTGTTCAAAGGCCAACACGTCCACCACTTAGGCCAAAATGAAAATAAAGATTCAGCTCAACTCCAGATCTCTGATGGAAAAATCGAAATTTAATTTAAAAGTTGGTAGACGTGTTCACCAATTCCAAAAGGCTTGTTATACCAAATTTGAGTGAAAAATATTGAAAGACAGCGGAGAACTTAAGTATCAAAATTTCGGCTTTCACATGGGAGAACGGGGTCAAACCTTACAGAACCCCATGTATTAAATACCCATTGTGTTACTGAGGCATGAGATATGAGGGTTTATGTTTACTATGTTGTCAATTGAAGGATTCATTGAAGTATGATGTTGGCTGTTTAAAGTTTGATTCTGACTTCTTTCATTAAAAATGCAGTATCTCATGGAAATAGAAACGAGCAAAGGTTGTTGAACCGAGTTTTCGCTTACTTTAGCATCTGAAGAATAGACTTAAGTAATTTTAAAAGAGAACTAGTCAATGTACCATAAGTTGTACTAAGAATAAGAACAGTAGGATGAAAAGTCAGACAGGTACTGTATGTTTACTGTCTGGCTTGAATAATAATGACATTGTCTACCTCGTGGATAATTTTATTTTGGTACCATATGTTTACTTAGTGACATTTTAAGAATAAACTAATATTGTCTTAGAAACAGGAAATGGAAGGTAGGAAACTGTTAACTTGGGGAAAAGTGTAAATCCATGAGTTTGGGCAAATTTCTTAAGCCTGGCTAGTGGTTACACCAACTGGTACCATGGGTATTATACACTATTGATCAATCCGTTGTGTCAAGATTAGTTCTTCCAACAAGTAGTTATGTTCCTCGCGTTGCAACCTGCTCACTGTTCACATTCACCCCCAGAAAAAGGAAATGGAACTGGGATGGAAACTGTTGCTTAACTTGGGAAAAGTCGTTAATCCACGAGTTAGGGAAATTTTCTCACATCTGACTTCACTAACTGGTACCCATGGGTATCACTACAAGTCAATCCACAAATAGTTACGTCAGAGGCGTAACTTTAGAATGGAGGTCCGGAGACGGGATTGCAATGGAGTGGTCCCTTCATGAAAAAAAATATTGTCACGGAAGGTTATAGCTCGATGGAGGAACCCTCCCATTAAAAAAATAAATAAATGCAGTTCTGCCACACAAGGCAACAGCCCAGTGGAGGCCACCCTCTCATAAAAAATGTAATTTTGGCTACACACGGTGGAAACCCAGTGAAGGCACCTTCATCGAAGAAAAAGCACTCAGTTTTTGCCACGCAAGGGGAGAGCCCAGTGGAGGTCCTTCATTTAAAAAATGCAGTTTTACCACATAAGGGAAGAGCCCAGTGGCATCCTCGCCCTTCACACACACAAATAAAATTAAGATTTCGCCACAGAAGATACAACTTTCACTGAACTATATAGCAATATCTTACTTTCTGATATTTTGAGGTTTAAAAAAATTAAAGATTTTTAATCCTCTGCCTCTTTGTAGTTACGCCATTGAATTACGTTTCTCACGCTGCAACCTGCTCACTGTTCACATTTACCCATAGTTACGTCAGCAGTGCCAGTATTCAGCTTCATGGCCTAGGCTAGGTAGGCATCACATTCACAGCCATGTTAGCATACTCTTAGCTATTATCACTTACTTCGTGTTTCACATAACACAACACCAGTATTAAAACAAGTCCATTGCTGGGTTCTTGCAATTTTAGGTGGCTTTGCACTGCCACTTCATTAGGCACAAGCCCCGAGTCCACCAAACGCACTAATGGACCAACTTGGACTCTATAGGCTTGTGCCTGATGAAGGTGGCAGTGCAAAGCCACCGAAAATTAACAAGAACCCAGAAATGGACTTGTTTTAATTCTGGTGTTGTGTTATGTGAAACAAGAAGTAAGTGATTATGTCTACAAACCAGAGTGTCAGGGCCAAAAAGGCCGTTTTTTTTACAACTGTTGGCTAGTAAACCATGCGGAATGGCTGTTTGCCGTGACGTCACCATGAGTTAGCCAATGACGAACGAGAACAACGGCTGCTTGGCCGTCTGATTGGACTAGCCTAGTCACGTGATATGCACGTCACAGCAAACAGCCGTGGCGTGTGGTATAGTGCAGTAAGTAGAAATTTAAATAATGAAATAATTAAACAATTATGTACCTGTTTCATTTTGAGCTTGTAGAAGAACTTCAGGATGGGCGCTGGAATCCGTGAATTCGTCATACGTTGGACGCCAACTTTAGTACATTTCAGCAAATCTTCTGGATTGTTGTACCACCACCAACGGTACACCCTGAAACAAGAAAGGGGTTGAAAACTCAGCAAGTGTATCTGTATAAGAATGATAGCTAGACGTTAACATTATCAAAATGTAAATTATTATCATCATCTAGATCGAAAATAGTTCATAGAAAGACAGTTACAAAAAAACAATAAGCATTCTTTCAATGTAGAATGTACGCTACACGGTAAGTTTATTATTCATTGGGCGACTTTGATCACTTCTAAGATGAGCTCTATACGATGAGTTGGGCTAGCGGCTTGTTCTACATTAACGCTGCTCAAAATAACTCTTTATTTTGAAATTCAGAATCACCGATTGATGGCACCATTTTTACTGCTTGTGTTTTCATCATAGAGGTGCAAACATTGTGATTTTTAACAAGTGTACTTGTGCAGAGGTGCAAAGCAAACTTCTCATCAACCTTGTACCAACGGTGAATAAAAAATTACACACCACGACGATTTATTAGTGACTGGCCCAATACATTTTAAGAAAATGGTGCTGTTCTAGGTAGGAAGCCTGCCGAAGTCCTAGCATGAGTGGTGTAAATGCCAGAACCTCCAGAGCTAATAACTTAATTATTCCAATAAGCGCGTTCGGCTCGAACGGCCGGAAAGAGACAGTTGCAAAGGAGAAGAACGTAATTTTGCTACAATGTAGCAAACACGTGCGTTCGACGTAAAATGCCTGTTGCAGACGAATATGGTGGGAACCTTCTTATAAATGAGACTGGCTTTCATGCCAAAAGAACACTCATGCAATGAACTGCGTTGAGGGCGGTCATAACGCAACACAGTCGACTCAATGAGAAATTCATTCGTTCAGCAGGAACTGTGTATAGAGTTTTGTTTGTAACTAATTTGTAGTAAACCACTTTTACAGTCATCTCAGTGTTGAACGCCATGAATATAAATGCATGGTGTTCAACACTGAGATGATTGTAAAAGAGGCTTAGATGTTGACAATAACTATTTTTGAACTGTTTGTTGTATACAAGCGTGGCCTCAAAAGGTAACGCCGTCTATCGGCAATTCTGAACAGCTCGAGGAAAGAATTTTTTTTTCTAATTGCGTCTACGTTTCACGGAACTTACTATAAGCTATCAAGAGTTTGTGCAGATTTTTCGATCATGCAGTATATACGTTCTGCATAAATAAAGTAATACAAGATGATTATGAATTATAACTCTACTTTCCGATTTTTGTATAGAAAAATGCTCGGCTTGTGAAGAGTACTATTAATAGCTTTATGAAATATTGGCAGACGATCCAATTTATGTTCATTTTTTAATTCCTCAATAACAGTTTGAATTACTGTTCACATAACATGGAATTTTCATTGATCTTAGCTAAGCAATTCAGCACTTAAACCACCAAGATTTTTCTGTGGAAACCAGTTGTACAAGAATAATCCTTAACTACCGACTTCAGCCCTTGGTTAATAATGGCAACAATGGTGTCTTGTAACAAGGTTACAAAACGCTCTAACTACGGACTATGCTGAATCGACATCTCTCAGCCCTGGAATAAATAGGAGATCACCAGGCGTTCTCGTATTGAGATGCAACATTGGCTTGACGGTGCACGTTTCGACAGCTTAAATTAAATGAAGGATTTTTTTGGATTTTCATTGATATAGGACTAGCAACACAGGTAGTCATATTTTTTTTCATTCAAAAGTGGGTCACGTCCAATGCAGCTCATAAGCTGGGGACAACATGTCCAATGCAGCTCACAAGCTGGGGTCAACATGTCCAATGCAGCTCACAAGCTGGGGACAACACGTCCAATGCAGCTCACAAGCTGGGGACAACATGTCCAATGCAGCGCACAAGCTGGGGACAACATGTCCAATGCAGCTCACAAGCTGGGGACAACATGTCCAATGCAGCTCACAAGCTGGTCATGTCCAACACAGCTCATCAAGGGATATCAGGTCAAATTTTTCTTCTGCAAATTTGATTCTACAATTCCATTTTCGCAGAATCTATATTCTCAGTATACAGTACTGCTCTCAAAATTTATTTCTGCAAAAATGGACATCTTTTCTGAGAAATTAGAGTTGACCATTCATAAAATTAGTGTACGGAATTAGTGGGGAGGAGGGGGAGGTGGGGGAATAATATTGCGGAATAATGGCGCCAAGATTTTCGCAGGTCTATTCCTCATATTATCATCCAGCCAAGCTTGGCGGGATATTGGGAAGGGCAGTGGAGCATGGCTTGGAAGGCGACTCCGTGTCCAAGTCCAGAAAGGATACCAACTATCGTCAAACAAAGACGTCATTGAGGAAAACCAGTCATTTGTAAAAGGCTTATTCATTCTGGCCAGATGGTCGCGTGCCGTCTTTTCCGACACAGGCCAGGGGGTCAACATTCCCCAACGTCAAGCCAAAAGCCATACAACCATTACGGACATCTATTATCACTATCACTATCACTATTAAAGAAGATGATAACGTCACGCCAGGCCTGTCCTGTTTCAAAACAGGCCTAATCAAGGCATATTTGTGGCATCCGATGTATCTTGTGCATTATTTTTAAGTTCACAATCATTGGTATCGGCAGTATCTGCAACAAATTGGTGTGGAATTTTCTGTCAGCAGCATAAGACTTGCAGAAGAAAATAATGTCCTCGAGCGAATCGTTTTCAATTGAAATAATGAAATGTACAATTGAGAAAATTGCATCTGTTTTAAGTGCTGTTGTGCTTTACGTTTTAAATATATGATTCGTAAAGCACAACAGCACTTAAACAGACGCAATTTTCTCAATTGTACATTTGATTATTTCAATTAAAAATCATTAATTTTTATCCGAGTACATTTTACAAGTGAAAATTCAATAATAAACACCCTTTTTTTACGGCATACTTGACGTTTTTGTTTGTAATATCTTATGTATTAGTTTTGTACGTTTACAATTATTGGTATCGGCAGTATCTTCAGCAAAATAGCTCATCCAAAGAGTGAAAAAAAAAAGCACTAATCGCTAAGAACCCACTAGTGGGATATAAACTTGAATGAATAACGGGACAAGGTATGGACAAAAAAAAATTAAAATCTTAATTGCTACGTATTGTATATTTCGAAATGGCAATCCCCTCACAGTGCTGCAATTAAGGGGGCACCCCGGCACCTGGGCCCAGGAGGCAAGGGGGGACCTAAATACAAAGCCGGGGGCCCAAATTTATACATACGACTACTGTGTGGCACCCAAAATTATTTAGTCTTTTGGGGCCCAACATTTTTCTCTTGCACCCCCCCCCCCCCCGGAAAAAGTCTAGTTGTGGTACTATCCCTTCATTTCCATATTGACGGATAATATAATAAAATCAATATTATCCGCCTAATATTTATTTTATTATTATGCTTTATTTCTGGAGGGCTATGCTATTATTTCCATATATACTGACACTGAAAAATGGTTACTGTAGTCACGACGAATGAATCAGCTAGTGTCTGCCATTACAAAAGCCTTGTAGGGTCAACAGAGGTAAACCACTCATAAATATTAAATAGAAAGCCGTGGTGGAAAGCCTACCGTTCCAAAATCGAAAGCGTAGCCTAAGTGTACTCAGGGGTATAACTTGCAAAATTGATTTTCATGTCGTAACAAAGCCAATAGTGATTCTGCTTCCATCGGCAATGCTTGCTGACAAGTTAGCGAACCATTTTTGTCTAGCGCAAAATTCGTCTGATGACATATTGATTATAACCATTATATTCCCATAATCAAAAGTCGATCCAGTCCAGTCACATTACTAACGATGGCATACGAAGGGTTTGTACACAGGAGACAAAACCATTTTTAAGGAAATTTCAAGCATTTCCAAGGCCAACTTACAACCAATTTCAAAGCTGCTTGCATATTATTACCAAAAGTATCTAATAAATTCCAGTTGATTGTGGGGAATTAAACTTCGGAAAATATAATATTGTAAAGGAGGAGGATGAATTTATCAACTAACAGCCCGTGGAACAGCTAACTGCTGGAACAGCTTACCTGCCCCTTCCGTCACAAATTGTCTGCAATGCACGGCTGGTTCTCTTTTCGGTGTAGTCCAACCTGCACATAGTGCAGCATCATAGTGCACAGTACATAATATTCGGTTGCCAGACTGATTTTATTTATTTATTTAATATATTTATTAATTCAGATGTAAAATTATTATTACATCGATTAAAATTAATTTCATCAATCATACTACACATAACACAATCCAAGGCCATTTCAAGTCAATGCTCTGGCAATAAAAATTCAAATTTTCAAGCCTTGAATTTTGGTATCACAAATTTAAGGCTTTTCAAGGAATTCAAGGCTGTGTACGAACCCTGAGTGTTAGAATATAATACCAGGATTATTCTTTCTACCCACATGCTGACTATGTTGGAGCTCTATGTTGGTTCCTGATCTATGGCACTACCATAGTTAGGAGTTAACTATAGTCTGTTGCACATTATGTTTGCAGGAAACTAACTGTATGACGCCACGTTTCCTTCTACTACGAATGCTAAAAACGCATAAATATTCCAATCGTAGACTCCATGAGTAACTATGTAGACTCCAGAAGTGTGATGTCCACATGTTTTTGCAATTGTATTGGAAGGAAACGTGGCATCACACAGTCAGTTTCCTGCAAACATAATGTGGAACAGACTATACGGGCCCTGGCGGTAGTTGCGGTTGCTAAACCACTCGTATTGTTTTGCGTCCTTGCTGCATTGCACGCAAAGTATCATCAGAGGTATTAGTACCAACAACTACTGCCAGGGCCCAGCATAGGCTTGGAAGCGTTAGGATGCGATAGCTAGCTAACTTTCTAATTTATGGCACTACATGTAATTATGCCTTCGTTTGTATTGTACTTTTTTGCTATTTAATTTGTATTAGTGACAAGGGCGAAACGAATACGGTTTCAGCAAGCGAAAGAGCAGAAACGTCTGCTTGTTTGGGGCTCCATTCAACTGAATGGTTGACACCCAGGCCTAGGACAATTTTTACCAATTGATCATTTAATATCAATTAGCTCTCACCCACAAAGGTATCTCTGTTTCACCCTTGTTTGGGCTCGTCAGTATAGAGAATACTTTGTGGAGGAGAGCTAGGCTACGATTGCTAGGGCAAATGACTATATTCTAAGTAATACTCCTGGGAAGCCAACCGGATAAACTCACAAAAACACATATAAACAGACAGACAAGCCAACTTCAGTCAAGTATTCGATCTCGCTTGGACAATCACGCAAATTTAGGCTTAATTACAATTAGCGTTACCCAGTTGACTAGAGTGCTACGGTAAACACTGTTACACTCCCTAGCACCTGGAGGAAAAAGTAGTCTCGACGTTAATGGCGTTTCCACTGCAAGAATCGTTACCCTGCATTCCCTGATCGAAGGAATGCGTTGCCTGCGTTTGATGGAAACGGGCAAAGTAACGCAGGTCTGGGTAGACAGGACATATACAGAGAGTACATGGCTCACCTGGGTTACCTTGGTGAGTGCAGTCGAAACGGGCGAGAGAAGGCAGGGTAGACAGAAAATTTTTTTTAGACAGTACCTGGCTCATCTGGTTTACCTAGGTGAATGTAGTGGAAACAGGCGAAGTAAGCAGGATAGACAGAAAAGCATTGTTAGAGGATACCTGGTTCGCCTGGGTTACCCGGGTGAGTGTAGTGGAAACAGGATACTTCGCTGCTATGGTTACGCAGTCCCTGGTTATAATGTTGGTGGGAGGTGGCGGGGGTCCTTACCCTTTTTATGGTATTATCTATACGACATGCGTGCATGCGCAAGACTTGCGAAGGCACCGAAACAAGTGTTACGGAAACAGCACCGCCAGAGGGATTACCTGCCTCTCGTCACCTGGCTGAGCGAAGGCAGTTGGTGTAATGGACATTAGGCTTAACTCGCTGTGTTGGTGACAGATTTGGATTACACATCAATTTTCAACTTCGGGGAAAATGTTTTGGGGGGAGGTGAATTCACCAAGAAAGACTATGCCGCAAAGACATACTTTTTTTAATGCTTTTTGTATATTTTTTGCAACACTGTTTAAAAAAAAAACGTTTTATTTCTTTTCAGGTTGAGATAACAGCTTTTTTTGAGTCATGGCCAGTGTAGCGAAAAAGATAAATTCAACCTAGCCCCCTCTTCCTCTTAGAAAAAAAATAACAAACAAGAAAAACAAATGCGCTTGGGGCTGTTATTCTTTGAAAACGAGTAGGCCTATATCTTTATTGTTCTTCCATAGAATTGCGAATGGAATTCCAGTGTTTTGTGGTGCGGACGATACCGTATCGTCTATGTTGCCCTCGGAGAAAAGTTGTTTATACTTCTTTTTTTTTTCTAGCACGGTGTGGGATATGGTAAAAGAAATCGCTGAGAGATCAGAGGAGCTGTACTAAAATTTGGAATATTGTACGATACCATACGGAGGTTACCGCAGAACGGAAAGAGACAATTTCGCTAGAAAGTTCAAGGATTTTGTCCATACATCCGACAATCACCACGAGGTTTATTTTCCAAAGTTCTTCTCTTCCTAAATCCACTGATCAGCTACATGGATGACGCCACTAAACCTTCCCCCTCCCCTCTCGAAGCCTTGCAGCTCACCCTCTGTGCATTTGACAAGAATGAACACAACGGATTATTCTATGTGAGAATTGCAAATCAGACAAACGGAATACCCTGTGCAAAAAAAAATCAGCGATGCACATCTAACAAACCTAGCTAACTAGTACTCTTTTTGGTTCGATTCGTCTAATTTTGACAAAAGTTATAAGAGGAGATAACCATATAGAAACAGAATTGTATCTGTATTTCTGACAAAATTGTTGAATGGTGAAGAAACAACGGACAATGCATATATATATATATATATATATATATATATATATTGTCTTTTTCTAATGTGCCAGCTAAACATAGCGAAATACGTTTCCAAGGGCATACTTCTTTTTATTCGGGGACATAAACAAACTTATTTCTGAAATTTGATAAATTATATATAGTTTGAAGTGTACAAAAACAGAGACAGACACTCGAAGTATTTGGCGGAGACAGAAAATGCTTTTATCGTAAGTGGGTGGGCGGATTTTCTTCTGCTTTTGAGTTTTTAGTTTGCTGCTAAAAGAATTGTACCGATTTTCTTCGTTTATGATCGACACACACATTATGGATGCAGGCTGCTACTTGCGGATAAATTTATACGTGAACAACAACTAAATGGTTGGAGAAACAGTGAATGCACTGGGAAAAATCCGTAGGAGGAAAAAAAACACAGAAAAACAGTCTGGAAAAAAGGCCAAACACACACACACACAAAGAAAAGCTGCCAGTTGTTTGAAGAAGAGGATCTGATTGGTAAAGGTGACCGTGACAAAGTCCCAGCCAGTATACGTTGTCCAAGGAAGTGTGAGAGCATATACCATCCTTCTTCAGTGGCTGGGGACCTATTCTGGCATATTGTGGACATTAGCTCGGGATTGTAGGGTTCCCGATTCGAATCCCCACGTTTTTGTTTCCCCCTTCCTCTTCTAAAAACTTCTAATAAGGTTCAAATTTGAATTCAGATCTTGGCGATCAAAGTTAGTCATCAAGGTCACAACAACAAAAGCAAGCTTCCAACCAATGGAACAATAGGGAACTATGGAAAAACTTTCGTTTCCAAAGTATGCACGTTTGTTTACTGTTTAGTTTTCTGATGTTAACTTCAGTTTTGATTAAAATCACGAACAAGAATGTCTTTAATCGGGAAAAATTCCTCCCGCTCTTTCTCCCCACCACCAAACCACAATGGCGGAATTCAATTTGCCGCGTTTTGCCTTTATGGCATACGACCCTTTGACCCAAATGGCCGTTTGACGACACAAGTTGTTGCCATTCCATTAGAATAACCGCAGAATTTAGTACATGTTACATTCGATTCCACGCGAATAGGGGGTGGAAAAAATACCATCTGGCTAAGCGCTGCTCCGTTTCCCAGCTATTTGCATTGAAGGATAATTACTAACGCCGCCGCTGTAGCGTTCTCGCAACCATCCTTCTCCCAATTCGTTCCTCTGTTTAAATGGAGTCTGACTGACCGGGATTCCGTCCAGTTGCTATGGAAACAAACCGCCTAGCAACAGCTTCCCAGTCTCCGGGATGCGTTGCGAGGGCCAACCCAATGTTTCCCTCCTCTCTCTCTCTCTCGCTTGTCTCTTCAGGCCGGTATCCTGGAAAGGACAATCGATAAATCCAAGATGGCGTCCTCAAGGTTGTCTGTTTCCTGCGGATCTAAGCAGGCGGTAAATGCGCGGGAAAGGGTATGAGGGGGATAGCCGAACAGATGCAAGAAATTGCCACTAGTCTTGACTAGACGTTTATTTTCGTTCTTTTTTTTTTTTTTTTTTTTTTTTTATTTCTTGGGTCTTTCCCTCAAAACCTCCACGGACGCCACACAAGAAAAGATGCCATTACAGTCCGTATAAAAGGAAATGCTTTTCGTTTTTTTTTTTATTTTACGGGGAAGGCAACTTTTTACGTGTAGAAGAAAATGTCGCCGAGGTTTTTAAGGTGACGGGATTGAATAATAAAAGAAGCTCAGGTTATGAAGCATAAAAGAAAAATTTAATTTTCTTTCAATTCTAAAAAACGGAACATGGCCGAGATTCGTTCGTTTACGTCGTCTCCGCAAATAACTAAATTGTATCGTAAAAATTCCAGTTGTAAAAAAAAAAGTGAACCAGCTGTCGAACAACGGCAATTTAAAACCATCAAATTTTATCGCTGGCAAGTTGGCAACAAAAATTCGACGTTACTTATGTATACAGTTCGTGGGTACACTTAAAAAAGTCCAGTTTGCTATTAACTGTTTCTTTAGATAATTGAAGATGTGTACAGTGCCAACATCTTCTGATGGAAGTCCGTGCCATTAAAAGTCTCACACTTAAATATAAAGACATTTTATTGAACTATTAAATTAAGAGTGTGCTGAAGGGCTCCCTTGGCCCGTGAGTAAATGGTTCTCTTCTAACTAAACGACTGCCACTCACAATAAAATTGCTTTTGTTGCCAGAAAACGGTATCTGGAATTAGCAAGCGAGTGAATTGCCATGCCAGAAGACCTTTTAAGCGTTACTTTGACGACTGAATGACTAGTAATACATTAAATGTCTATGTTGATGGAGAATCGGTTACGCATTAGCCATGCTTATATCGAAGGTTGGCTATCTGGACTATTTTTTCCCAACATGTTAAGGAGTACAGCAGTAGCACGATGTCAAGTTGGCTGTGAATAGACCTCATTTACATTAGAGACGACATGACACATTAAGGAGTAGGCTACAGCAGTAGTACAGTGTAACACTAGCTGTGAGGCCTGTAATTTGAGTAATTAGGCCTAGTTTACGTTAGCGACGACATGTTAAGGAGTGCAGCAGTCATACGGTGTCACGCTGGCTATGATTAGGCCTATAATTTGAGTAATTAGGCCTAATTTACGTTAGC
>JAHWFP010085417.1:0-16869 GCA_023313725.1 Lithobius niger | reverse complement strand
ATGTACTTGCTAAAATTTTAGTCGGAAGTGCCTGAGAAAATTAAAGAGTATGTGCAGTAAGTCGAGACAAGCTTTGGAAAAGTACCAAAGTGCTGCCGTTCGGACAGGGGTAGTGAGTACCTCAAAGACGTATACGAAGGAAAACTACAGAACCCTACACGCTGGAACAAAATGCGACCGCAGAAAGAAAAAATAGATCCCTCATCGAGATGACGAGATGCTTGCTACTGGCCTCAGGCCTCGACAGTAAATTTTGGGAAGAGGCAATTACCATCGCAAATTTCTTACAGAACAGAGGGCCTACATGAGGGCAAGGTGAGACGCCCTATGACTGCTAGAATGGTTTTTCCTGATCGAGTTTATAGCCTAATCACAGATGAGAAGAGACGCCATCTTGAAGAAAAAGCCATCAAACTTACCTTAGGAGGCTACAAGGATGGAACCAAATCCTAAAAATTACTTGATCCAGAGACCAATAAGATAGTCATCAGCAGAAGTGTAGACTATGGAATAGTGTCAAAATCAGAGATGGCACCTAGCATTCAGGTACGAGTCTGAAAAACTTGATAGGCTTACATCACAAGTAATTTCAGAATCGATGACGAAGTGATAGACAGACTGATCGCAGTATTAGCAATCGATAAAAATTTGTTTAACCACATTATGAATATTTCTTGAAATATATTTCTCCATTTAGGAGATTGTTGTCAAAAACCGATAAGTCGGTTGCTTTACTTTGGTTGTTCATGATAAGAAGTTGAACTTATGCTCAACCAAAAAGTCCAATTTCAGTGCTCAAAATTGACGAATTTTCTATTATCTTTACTACCAGGCTTCTTCAGGCGATGGTCTGGAGAACCACTAGAACTTCCACTCCTCTCCAGTGGTTTTTCAGAAAATTAACCTGACTACTTCAGAATGCAGTTTTGAGTAGGAGCTTGTTGCCCGTACTGTGAACCAATACCTAAGAAGGTTCTGAGGTCCTAAGCAGTCTTTAAATGGATTTTAAATGTTTAGTGCCTGTCAAAACCAAATTCTTAATGCAAGATAGCTGACGACCAGAGTGCAATTGAGCTTAATGAATTTGGTAGTGGCAGACACCAACAATCGGAAAGCAATTTCAAGGTATAATTGGACCTTACACATGTCAGTTAAACAATTGTGGGTGGACGTAGGTCTCATAATTATTTTTTTAGGTCTTCCTTGGGCTTAAAGTGGCCGTTCATAATAAGTCATTTATTAGTAAATAAATAAAATTAAGTGATATATCAACTACCAAATTAGAAACAGTTAAGGAAGGTTTGGCCATAGAAGGATTGACAACAATAGACCAAAACATTCTCTTGTATTATTACCAAAGTTAGCAATGGTCAAGTTCTTCCCTTGGCCTTTGAATCAGCATTCTGTAGGATTAACTTGTGAATTAATTTCGATCTGCTTATTTTGATCTCGCCATTGAAGGGCTTACAATCTTTAGCTTGGCAGCACTGCAGCCAGTTTAGTGTGTGGTAAGATCATGATTTCTTCAGAGTAGGTTGCTTTTCGATAAATACTTTATCGAGCCGTACTAATTTTCTATTGTTTTTTTTTTAATTGCTATCTTTTTTTTGCCTTAGTGCTTTTCGTAACAATTTGAGTGTTGCTAGTGCATGACTATTAGCAAATGCGAAACTTTTTTTTTGTCATTTTAGAGTCTGGATCAAATCGAATTCATTGGATCCACAAGAAAATTTTGCCCCGAAAATTCATGAAGAAACTTCTCATTCTCTCTTACCATTATTATTTGAAACAAAGTGGGTAAGTTGAGTCATTTATGAAGTGCTTTTTTAACATTAGCAAATTGGGCATTCGAAATTTTTAATGACAGAAAAAGTATGTAATTAAAAAAAACTACTGCATATTATTATGAACATTAACTATTTTTTTCATTTGCCAAAAATATAATTAGTCAGTTCAGTAGTCATAATGCTTGTAAACAGCTCATTCCTCAAATCTTCATCAAGCCAAAAAATTAATTACATTGTGTGCACATTCTTGTAAAACTTTGAAGGGAGAACCAACATTCTTTCTTGAATATCGTGGTAGGTAGTGGTTGTTCAGTGAGTTTGAATTGAATTGTTTTATGGCCCCTGTTGTGATTGGACCCGATTTTGGGTGATTTATTGCCATGATGTGCTTTCGTCGGAGGTGGCAGAGGAGGATGGCTTTTATTTGGTGTCGGGCATATTGTAACACCATCTAGTGTTGGGTGTTGTAGTTTATGGCAAAGGCATGTGCTTTGTTTTCAAAGAATAGGATTTCGGTGTTATTGTAGTCAAGGTGGCCTGTGTAAACGAAATGGGCTGCTAACCCAAGGTCAAATTGTTGGATGACTCATTTTCTTGTTTGGCATTTCTAGTTTTTATGAAACATTGTGACTGCTATAGGTGGTAGGGAACTGCAGGCACAAGAGTGGAGCAAAACAAACACAAACTTAACAATTACAAAGGCAGACAAATGGAAACATGACTATTGTTCTAGACACTGATGATCATAACACTAAACTCACTTCGACTCTTTATGATCGTTTAACCTATAAACAACGGTCTAGGGACCCAACCGCCGATTTCAAAATCGATATTTAATTTCATTTGGTGAAAACTCGCATTGGAGGCTTTATTCCTGACAGCCTGGTCATTCAGTAAAGGATAATTACAGAAAACCGCGGGCATTCCTAAACAATGCCCGAGGGCGCGCAGCGTCCCGAGGGCCATTGTGTAGGAATGCACAAGGTTTTCGGTCATTATCCGACTTAATGCCCATTACGGCGAACACCTCGTTCCCATTGTCGGCAGACGTTCTACGCTTTGAAAAAAACGTGGTATTGTTACGTTCTTAAAATAACGGGCCATTGTTTGGCAATATTGGTAAATATTCGAAAATAGTTGAACGTATTGCGGGAAACCAAAATTCTTGGTAGGCTACTGATGATCAAAATGCCTTATCCTATTTCGTGTTTGTGCTTTTCGATGTGCATGCTTGTGCGTTGCGTGGCAGAAATGAGGACAGAACTTTAACACAAAGACAACGAACTTTTGGCAGGTCAAATGAAAATGGGCGGGAATACCTTGAATACATAATAAACGTTTCAAAAATAAATCAACGTGGGTTAAAACGTATAAAAGAAAAGAAGAAAGCAAGCCGAACAGCTGTGTCAGTGATCGAGAGACTAATTGGGTTGCTAGTTTGAATTCGGGTCATGCCACTCCAAAGGTGGCTCACTGAACTACGTTATTTCTAGTGTATTATTTTTGCTGTTTAGCTTGTTTTCCTCTTTCCTTTATGTAATTTACATGAATTTGTGCTTATTTATTTAAAACATATAAAGAGCAGCCAAAGAGAGTCAAGCCATTTTCTCTTCCCGACAATCCTTCTCGTTGTCCTGTCAACGTGCACAGACTGTATCAAAATCAATGGCCCGAACATGCAAATACTGAGGTTGTGTATTTTTGCCCCAAAACGAAATACAGTCATTACATTTTGTATTAAACCGCCCCGTGGGTAAAAATGTTTCGGGCAACATCGCCAAAAATGTTGCAACAGATGTCAATTGCTAAGTTGGATAGCTAATTATAAAAACAATCACAACATTCATGTCAGCAACAACTTTGTATCGACCGAACGTAGAAGAGCAGCTCATTGTTTAAACAACTGGCCACCATAACTTGAAATCCTTACGACAGTACAAGAAAAGTAGCCGATGCAAGGAAAAATCGGTATTTTGAAAGTCGTAGCAAATGTAACAGGTCGGAGTGTTACAAATGAAAACCTGGTCAAACACTTGGTGATTAAAAACTGTTCCCATTTTACAATCATTACGTAACCTTTTGTAAATGTAACGGCATAGTAATGTAATGCTAGCTACTTTAAATGTGTTTTTTGTTTTGTTAAAAAAAGCTGTTTTTCAAACCTCGGGCATTCCCTAGGGAATGCCCGCACTTGTCCCGCCTTCAGATGAAAGTGCGGGCTTTCCCGGCAACAATGGGTTTTTACATTGTTGCGTATTGTTTCAGCTGGGCTTTCCTTCGCCGAAAAGGGCATTAAGTTAAGCGAAGCCATGCTTCCACAAAAATACCAAAATTTTACTTTCACGGCATATTGTTAAACATCGCAATTTAAAACCAAAATCAAGCATGTAACCTAAATTCTAAAGCATATAAGCTTTAATAATCTACAGAATCGTCAAGAAAATCTGATATTTTTGTTTAATCTTGGGTTTGCGTGTTGTGGTGAAGCCCCATTCAGAATCAATAAGTGCCAGCTTCTATGACATAAGTTAGAAGTTGTCTACTCCCCGCATACTACGTATGGCTTATTTCCACCTGGTTTAGCTTATTGACTCATGAATCACACGAAAACAGTGATGACCCACGTGACCCACTCCACTTTTGTTTCGTACGTGATAATTCGTGTGATCATTGCCACTATGCGCGTACAGAATAATGTGGCAATAATAAGGCAATTACTGTGTAGCCAGTTTCTTATCAGTATCGTTTTCTACGCCAAAAAAAAACTATTTCAAATAGACAGTCAAATTTACCGCTGGTGGTGAATACTACAAATGAACACTAAATGTAAAATGGTTCGTTTTTTCAAACTATTTCAAATGTTGCATTTTTTCATTTCCTTATGTAGGCCAAGAATGCCTGTAGCCATGTGCTTGAATGAGCTAATCAACAATCAAATTAAGCCGAATTTTGGAACGTTCACAGGTAAGAAAAAAGTAACTAAGTAACTGTGATGTTATCTTTACCTAAAATCATTTCAGGAGCTTATAAAAGTTTCATTATGAACGAGAAATAGTAAATTTTAAGGCACTTTGAAGACAGTCTTAAGGCTCTTATTAAGACAGTGTTAAGGCTATACTAATCCAGCATTAAGGCTTCATTAAGAGGGCATTAGTGCTCTGTAAGACAGTATTAAGGCTCTTTTAACGAATTACTAAGGCTTTATTAAGACAGTATTATTGCTTATCAAGACGACATTAAGAATATTTTAACGAATTACTAAGGCTTTATTAAGACAGTATTATTGCTTATCAAGACGACATTAAGAATATACAAAGTGTTAAGGTTCTTTTAACGTAGTAATTAGGCTTATTAAGACAATATTAAGGCTCTATTAAGACTAATGCTGCTTCACTAAAACAGTATTAAGACTATGTATTAGCACAACATTAAAGCATTTTAAAACGGTATTAAGGCTCTATTAAAACAGTATTAGTCTATATCAATACAGCATTAAGGTTCTATTGAGATAGTACTATGGCTCTATTAAACTAGTATTAAAGCTATATTAATTTAGGATTAAGGCTTTATTTTACATTGTAATGGCTCTGTAGAAGTGTTTGACTTATTGCAGAGAGCAGCTTGTCGAATTTTTATGTTAAAAAACAAATTCACCTGATACTTACATAAAAAAGTCGCTATTTTTGTGTAATGATGGATCATCAGTAGGAAAATGCATTGCAAATTTAAATTAGTTTTTTACACAAGAACAAATAAATACATTAAACAAATCTAATTTACAAGAGTACAGAGATAACGGCATCACTTCCAACATGGCGTCTTTATTTTAGCTCTCATTAGAAAGCGCTGCCCAGCTAGATACGGTGTAACACGACGGGTAAACAAGAGAAAGGCATAAGTTTTGTAAAACTTAGTAGAGACAACACTTTTCACTATGAAATTATTCCATTACACTTCACAACCTTGTTGCCCACATTTTTGATTTGACATTTGAAAGAATGATTCATCAGTAATTATATACAAACAATGCAGACGCTTCCGTGACTCGTGTAGAAGACATTGCCGATCTTTACTTCAGCTGCAGTTTGATTTAAGTTTTTGAGCGGAATCCATTAGCATGCAGTTTGTTTTGTTTAACGTTACATGAAAATTATGATATGTAAATCTACTTTAAAGATAAGAACTTCCCTTTTTAAATCTGTGAAACGTTGTTAAAGAAAACTCTTTGAACGTTCGAAAATGGAATACGTTTTCTGCTATTTCTTTCAATAATAACTAAGAAATTGTCAATAAGAAATGTTTAAATTGTAAATATTTACTATTTTTTTCAGGAATCCTGTATTCGAAACCGGAACTGACACAGTATTTATTGTGGTATGCTGACAATCTCACGAATGTATACAGAGTTGTGTGTAATCATCTTCTGGTAATTATTGATTCTGTTCCACCAAATAATGTCAATATTAGTCACATATTATGATATACAAGATAAGAAAAATTGTGACTGTACATTATTATTACTTGATTGGACCTTTTATTTCTGTTATAACAATTAAAAAGATGTATTTCGTAGCCTTTTAAAATTCCCTTTGTAACATAATAATATCCCTTAGTAGCATTTAAAAATGATATCTCTTTGTATCATTTTAAACTGTTGTCTCTTTAATGGCCTTTTAAATAGTTCCTTTGTAGCATTTTTAAATGATGTCCGCAGTCTGTTGAACATTTATTAAAACGTTTTAAATCAAATGTCTTTGTAGCCCTTCAAAATTGATGTTGGTAGCATTTTAAATTGATACTTCCTTGTGGCTATTTGAATTTCGTCCAGGAATGTCCTCAAATTATACCATTTGTTAGTTTTACGTTTCTTTTTGGAATGTTTTAAAGTGACATATTTTTGTAGCAGTTTGAACTACTTGTAGACTTTTAAATTTGTATTTGTAGGCTTTAGAATAAATTTTTAAACCTTTAAAAAATGATTTCGTTTGTGCCTGAGTTGACTTCATTATGATTTCTCTTTGTAGCCTAACCCGGGAGAAGATTTAACTGCTCGACAGCTTCTGCTATTTATGAAGGTAACAAAGATATAATTTAAGAGCTCCAAGATTCCCAGAAAGATTTGAAACTTTGTAAGCAAATCGAATTGAGCTTTCTAAAGTGTCATAGCATTGGAAACGAAACTTGTGGCAAATTGTTTTGCTACCAAAGTACTTAATTTTCGATATGTGTTTGCGACAAATTTTCGACTTTATTTTCGACTTTATTTTCGACAATCTGTTTTTAGACTTTTTCACCATATACTTATCCTTATATTCAATCATACCAGCCAACAGCTGTAGATTTTTATGAAAATCATGTGATTCAAATCTGAAATAACATACATATCACAATCATAGTGTTTATCAAGAGGTGCAACGTTTTTGTACATCTACTCTTTACAGGTTAGTGTCTACTTCTGTCCAATCTCACACGCAACAGTAATGAGAAAGAAAATGTCTCCGTTTCCGTACCACAGTATCATAATAATTATCCAAAATTCCATACATTCATAAATACACACAAACCACTGTGAACTATATAAAAAAAAAAACAAGCCAAACAGAAAATCATACAATAGAAATAACACATTAGAATAAGCCACCTTTATGCACTTACGTTTCATCAGAGTGGGATGATCCGGATTCAAACTGGAAACCCAATCCATCCACAGATAATTAACATAACGCCTTTACTGTTTTGCCTACACTTCCACTACAGCAGTGGAGGAATGGACATATCGGTAATGGCGTTATGTAAGTAATCTGTGGATGGTTTGGGTTTCCAGTTCGAATCCGGATCATGTCACTCTGATGAAACGTAAATGCAAAAAGGGGCTTACTGTTCTACGTAGGTCTATTTTATGATATTTGCTGTTTGGTTTTTCCCATTTCCTTTCCATATTACAAACTATTTAGCATAAGAAACATTAGTCACTAAACGTTAGTTTGTGTGTGTATCGTCCGTATTTTTCAAGTTTTATTAAAAATTTTTTTAATGTTTAAATATTGTACTAGTTGTCAGGTCAATGATGGAATGAAGTTCAGGAAAGAGCCACAGCCAATTGCCTCATCACTCTCTAATGTCGGTTTAACATAGATCACTGATAAATGATTATTGCTGTGGCTACTTTTAAGCGTCTGGAGCCATTGAAGTACTAACATTAGGAGGTTTTGGTATCTGTTGTATTTTCATACAATTTAAGAACTCTGTCATTCTGTTGAAACCATTTTAAAACTTAGACCTAGGTCTAAGACTTAGACTTAGGTTTAGACCTTCAAATCTTGTTCAGAATGAAACGATTGGCAAGGAATCGTCAAACCTTACTGCATCTGACAGTTGTACTCATCGTAGTGCTAAATGCCACTTATCTTCTGCAGGATATTCAGCAGTTGAGACATCCCCTGACACCAAAACGTTTCATTGAGAGTATGATGTCTGTTGTGCCTGCATTAAAACAAGAGGAGGCATATTGTATGGAATTAAAGGTAAAATCACAATATTAGTTGTAGGTTTCAGTTAGCTGGAGAATTTATTTACTTTATTTAAAGGTCAAACCTAAGCAAAATATATTTTCTATATTGTATTAATAGGCCTTTTTAACCACTAATAAATACAAAGAACAGCCTGGAAAACCAATAAATGCAGCATTTTATACAATAGTCACGGTTCCTAAGGGTTTTTAATAAACCTGGAAATGTCCCAGAAAAAAAAATTCAGCGGTGGAAAAGTCTTAAAACTGAAAGAAAGCTTCAGGTCATGAAACTGCTGTAAACTTACTCCCCACGATAGTGGAAAATTGGCAAATGGCATTGACAGTGGACATTTTCAGACTACATTGCCCTCGATAGACTATACACACTGAATAATCCTAATTTGTATCATTATGTTCTACAAGCCTAATCAGTTTTCTTCTGATCACTGGATAGCACATCATTTGCAGTAAAAACAATTACTCAATGTGAGCAGCAACAGTTGCTAACACGCTCATTGATGATTTAAAAGGAAAGTACATTTTCTTGTCATTTTATCTGTAGCTTTACACATGTCTTTTAATTCTCTTTGTCTATTTATTACTTGTTTTTGGTTTTTGAATTTAAATTGACAATCCTGGAAAAATGTTTGAAACCAACGAATACGAACCATGTATTAAGAATATTAAGAATAAATTCGGTATTTATTTGTTTTATGTATCATCTTTTGCCGCTGGATGTCGTTGTTGCGCAGCTGTGTGAACCTATGACCATTTAAACAACTTGCATTTGTCAGATATTATAATCAGATGTTCGTAATTTGGAGAAGGTATTGGAAAGTGTAATCTACTGCGCAACAAAAAAAAAAAAGATTAACCCAGTTACTTCACAATAGCATATAGGGGAAGAAATGGTATCAGGAATGAAAAATCCCGAATCCTTGCTTAATATTGTACAAGTCGCTGTATGAAACGAATTTCAATTATTCCTTCTGTATTTGTCTTTTAAACACACCTATTAATGCAGTACAATAGTGTAAGTCACCTTATTTTCAGTCAAAATATTTCAATATTTTCATTACTAGAATTCAGAACTGTCTCACTGCTTGTTCAGACAATTTTTTTTCAAACCGTTTGTCTATTCGGTCTTTTAACTTGGTATGCATTGATGGTTGCTTGGGATTTGGTCCTGTTTACATTTTCGGCCTTTCTGATGCGACGGGATCCACCGGCTATTAATTAACCACATTCTGTCGTGGTTTGAGTTGGTGCCCGTTATGTTGGGACATCAGTCCATTTCCCCTTTGCTCCGACGTCATTAAAGCCTGAACGTTTCGACTCATCCTTGATCTGTTGTCCTTGTACTTTGAGTGAATGACACTGTCTGCATGGTAGGTTGTTGGAGTCTTACCACTGAATTGTTAAGATTACCAGCAATTTACCAAAAACAAATAGTAATTTCTGGTCATCAAAGGATATAGTGTGAACAAATTTAGTGCAATGAATAAATTAATTTAGGGCTAGTATAATTTCCTACTACAAATTTGTTACTACATCATTCCAAAATGGATGATTGTATACGATGGTTGGCAAACCAATTGGAGGCAGTGATTGTTTTGGGAAAGTTTGATTTTTTTAATGTAGTTTAAGTCGAATTTTCAGTGGTTCATTTTGCATTTTGTTGCGGCATTCGAAAACGTGATGAAAGAGTAGATAGTAGTAAATGAAGCCTATTTTATGACTAATGCTGGTGCCCCCGAGTCAACAGGGATGTTTTCTGTTTTATGTTCACCCAGTGAATTGGCTTCTTTACGAAAGGTGAACAATAATGCTTTTTAACCGTCTCAGTGTGGGACCCCTTGTTCAAACCTTATTTCTAACATGGAAAAATGGAGGCATTGTAAATCAATAAACAGTAAATGTCAAGTATGGTTTTACCCAAAGTAATTCTAACGAAATTTTTTCAGCATTTTTAAACTTATGTCATTAGGGCTTATAACGAATATTGGGAGGATTTTAGTGAATTTTTGTTGAACTCGCTTGAGTTTATCTACGCATTCCTCCAAGAAATGATAATAATAATGATGATAATAATGATGATAATAATGATGATAATAATGATGATAATAATGATGATAATAATGATGATAATAATGATGTATTACCAACAAAAGAGCAACTTTCAAATCACAAATCGGTGAGGACTGCTGAAGTGAAACAGCACGTAATTACAGCAGCATGTTGCATGGCAAATTAAATTACCATATTACAGTAATTTGTTGTTTTAAGGTCGGACATGAACCTCGCACCAGGAAGGCCTTAATTTTGATAACGTTGTAATTTAGAACTTGAACGTGAGTAATTGGTTTTTATGACGAGTGTGTAAAACCTTATATATAGTATCAGATAGAGCAAAAGCCGTAAACTTGACGACTTTTTTAGTACACCCAATTCGTTTAACAGGGAACAAAAGTTAAAATTTTCTCTCAGCCCTGTACGTAATTCGAAATTACCTGGATAATTTTGACTTTCTCGTTACCAGATTTCCGGAATAGGTCCTTGAGAAAAATTTTGAATAGAAAGTGAACCTTATAGTTCTGTACTATTAACTCTTAGATCATCACTTTCCTTTCCGTCAACCATCCTGCTCTACGTCTTACAAAAATAACTTAAAATCCATTAAAGCTGTGCCAGTAGTTTTTGGTGAACCACAGAATCTAATGCCTTTGTGGAAACCTTTATCAGATATCCTGGTACAGTCATTTACGACTTCCAACAGTCGGAGGATAGCTCACTATTCAGTTGAAGGTTGCAGTAGTGAGATGTTGAACCACACGGAGTAAGGCATGACCTAGTAGGTGTACGCCTGACACCACTAATCTTCCAACTGTCTGTTTGTCAGTGGGAGTGTGGGGGAAATTTGCTCCTACTCTATCCTGGCATGAAATCGAACTGGTAATTTGAAATTATTTAATGCTTGGTAAGAAATTGTATTTTATTTCTAATAATCTTTTCAATGATGTACATGGTACACAAGTGAGTGATTTTGGTTGGTGAGTGATATTGGTTGTATATCATAAATATATCCATTTTCTTGTTGCCTTGTATTAAAACCAAACTGGTCATTAGAAATTATTTCATTCTCGGGAAGAAATCGTAATATTTAATCTAATTCTTTCCATTATCTTACATGGTTCTCAATTGATCGGTGAGTGACATTGGTTGTATATCTTAAGTAAAACTATTTTTTTGCATCAGCTGTGTTTTACCGATTTTGTGGACATCATCCTGGAAAGTGCACTTCATTTTCCTGTGTCGATGGGTGATGCCAAATCTCTTCCCTTCGATTCCTCTGCTCCAAATACACAAATTGCCAGTCGTAGCAAGACTGCCATTCAGAATTCCCAGTCGTGTACCAAATCAGGAAAATCGTTTCTTCCTTCCGCACCCAAGGTGAAGTTACCTCCCTTCTTGGGCTTCGATATTCACCCATCGGGTAGCTACATGGATGATGAAGTTTCGCCCTTTTCGCATGTAAGTAATTGTCGATGTTAGTAATGTTTGATTCTTAATTTCGTGAAATATTAACTATTAAGATCTTAACGCTTATGTCTTTCCATAGTAGTTACCAGTTATACCCTTTATTTAGCGTACATTCTTTGATCCAGTTTTTTCAGTTCTTGTGTTGTTTATCTCTCAATCTGTATGGCACCTGAAACCTATATACAGAACTTGTATATTGGCTCATGCTTAATCTGCATAGGAGTGACAGATGTACAGAACAATACAAAAAATCTAGACCAAACTTTATGGGCTAAATAATGAGGTCATATAGTTCGTATTAACAGAAAAAAACGAGCCTAAACAAGTGTATATCACCTCCTTTTTGATAAATGTTTAATGATGTCATTAAGATAGACATCGAGTATTACCATTAATACACCCAACCCCCAAAAAGAATCCAAAGGTGTTATCCCTTCCACCCATCAAGGCAGGCTTTATAGCATGAAGACTAGGTTCTAACCCCAAAAGGCACAATGTCATTTGAGCCAGGATAATTTCCCCCTATTTAAAACTGTCCTTGAGTACTATTTAGGCTGAGCATGAAAAAGTTAAAGGACTAAAAATCAGTGTAAACAATATCGTGAAGACCATGAAGAAGCTGGTACGATATGCACTATTCACCGTGACCGACTATCAAAATATGCAATACTCCTTCCCGCAGGGTCTTACTACTCGCCCTTACACACCCTTACCCCAGAAACTTACAAACGAACTTTCATATTTCGTTCTTAATTCCTCTAACGTAAAATGCAGGATCGGATTGGCCATAGTGGCAGTGTAACCCAGGTGTCGTTTAACTTCAGTTTTGCTAACCATTGGTATTTTTTCATCCCCCAAAGAAGAACGAATGTGACCATTCCTTTCAGGTACAAATTCCCTTCTCTTGCTTTTCGTAACTCCCTTCCCCATCTACCAACCACCAAAGGGAAAAATAAGTCCATTGAAACTGAAAATGGTTTAAAAAGGCATTCCTCGAAGTACAAAATCGATTTAAAGAATATATTCCAAAACCAGAAATGACAAAATATATAGCAAAGCAAAATTGATTGGGGTTCAGGCCCAGACTCCGATTGGGAACATGCAGTGTGCCCCAGAACCCCTGATATGCGTGTGTTGGTACGATAATTAATCGGCCTTAAGTTTCTAGTTTTTTTTAATGGCACCCTTTTTATTCCTCAGATGGCACAGGTGCTCTTTCTTGCCCATTCAGGTTCTGATAAAATAGGAACACATACAGGGTGGTCAAAAGCCTGGTCACAGCAAACATCTCGGGACGTATTGGTCGTAGAAAGGCATGACCTTGAATCACCTTACCAAGGTCATTCAATTGGAACCTTAAGAGATTCAACATAAGTCAATTGCTTAGTTGTGCAGGCTGACAAAATAAACCTCATACAGAAAATAGAACTAAAATAGCTTCATAATTACAAGCTCTGGAAGCAAAACAGACATTGCAGTGAAGCTAACAAAGGGTAAGCAACCAAAGCATGCCCTTTTTACTCCAATAGACTCGTCCAGTATTTATTGCAACATGTACTATTAGCATAAGCGGAGAACAGCTGAAAGTCATTTCGTAATTATAGAATCGTGGTGAAAGCGTAACAACTCTTACTACGTGAAAGTTAAATCACGCCTACAGTATTATAGCAAGTATAGTTTGCTTCACTGCAATGCCGTTCTTCTGTTCGTAGCTCCTATAATCATGAAGCTATTTCAGTTCTGCTTTCTGTATGAGGTTTATTTTATCAGTCCGCACAACTATGCAGTTGACTTATGTTTTAGGGTTCCGAAAATAAAAGTTGAAATGACCTTGATAGGGGATTCAAGGTCATCATTCCGGTTGATGCCATGGAACTCGTCACATGTGACATATTTCAGCGTATCAATCTTACCTTTCAACGACCAATACTTCCTGAGATGTTTGATGTAACCAGACTTTTTGACCTCCCTGTATATGTATTCTCGAAAATGCATTTGTTCTTCTGATAGCACAAAATGACACCTTATGAACTTTTCTTTGTAATGTTTGCACTAATTTGTATGTACCGTAATTATTTGCGGGTATTCCTTTAAGGAACTACCTCCAGAAGGTGACTGGACAGAAAGTACATATCTCTTAAAGAAGTATTTCTGCTCTGATGAAACAGGCAAGTGCTTTTCAGTATTTGGATTATACTAATAATGTAAAGAACTTAAGAAATAAAGAGCTAAAGCATAGAAAATTTCGTTTAGGGCTATAGCTGCCTGAAATCATGGCTTCTTGCAATATGCTAAGCCAGCAACCTAGTCCTCAGGTTTCGGCAAGTTAAACTGCCTCGCCATGTCAGTGTTTTTTTCCTTCATCCCACAAAACGATAGCAGTTGCAATATTTTTATAATTGCCTTGTCCGTAAAAAAAATTATTTTCCTTTTTGGCGAATTCAGCGCTTGATTACCATCTTGGCAATCTTTATACGTCAAAGCTTATGTAGTTACGATTGTGTCCTAATGATATGCAAAAAGTAATGCACTTGGATAGCGACTAATCTAAGCCTTCTTTCCTGAATTGGCCTAGGTTTGAAAGCATGCAGAAAATAGTGTCATGTTTGAAAACCAATTCTCAGTATGAGGAAAGCATGTTCCTTAAAGCGGATGATCTCGATGGGATCACCTGTTCAAGTAGTGATGAATTCATTGATCTGTTTCTGCTGGCATTCGCCATGTGCAGAGAAGCCTGGCAAGTAGTCACTGTGGCTGAGGGGTAGCAAAACTCAGCCTAGTTGCCTGGGAACTCTGATATGGATTAGTGGAAAGGGGGTCCTGACAAAATGTCTTGGGGGTCCTGACAAAATCTCTTGACAGTCTGTGCCAGCCTGGAAAGAATGCCTAGCCTTCAGTAGCGTGGCATCTAATTTGGCCTCTTTTGGATAGTATCTTTTCCCTACAGTAATTGGAGGTTTCCTCGGTACGCATCCTGGGTGTGCCCCTCCATCAATATCATTCTTTCTCCGTCAGAAACCTCAATTAAGTTTCAAAATTGATCCCAATTCATCTGTGCGAATGTCAATTTGATTCAGATGACTTAAGGTGCCGAGAAATTTATATTAAAGTAGTGCCTGCACTATTTTCAAATTCAAGGTGGTTTGGAAAAATGAGCACTGGGTGTATATTTTTTCCATAATTTTGCATGCTATATTGATATTTTTTTTATACTGTAAATACTGTTAATAATCGATGTTTACCAAAGTATTAAGGGAGGGGTGAATACTACCATGTTTTAGCTTTGGCTCTTTTCACCTCCACACACATAACACTACGAAGCAGTAGGAAAACAAAACGCATTCAATAAATAGGTATGCCCTAATATAACTTCAAACATTGGTCGTGGTACATGGGGACCCTGAAGAATGTCAGCAATCAGTCCAGTGGTCAGAATGGTAGGTTACTAGCAAAGTGGATGCCAGTTCGAATCTCATGACGAACCAGGCATAACATAGCAGGCAATTAACATCAGACATTCCTGGTGTAATGCTTGTTGTATTGTCAGGCCTCATGTGTGGTGAAGCCAGCCAGGCGTTACTTCGTGAAGCCAGGTCTCGTGTGTGGTGAAGCCAGCCAGGCGTTACTTCGTGAAGCCAGGTCTCTGGAAGTGAAGTCTAATATTTTAGACCGTAATTCTGTCTGGGTTTCTGCTACCTAACTTTTGACTTAAAATCAACCAATTTACTGATGTCAGGGAAATGTCAACTGATGGCTTACCATACCCAACTATGCTCCTTTGTGATGTACTGAAGTTCCTCAATAATTCTTTTAATAGGTATTAATAAATTAATGAAATACCTAACTTATAATACAACGCTACTATTACAGTCCCACGATGGGTTAAAAACGCCTAGTATTAATGCCAAGGTTGGTACGTTTTTCAAGCCAGACAACCAGACAACCTAACATTGATAGTTTTTATGTTAGGTTGTCTGGTTTAGCCTGTTTTACATTATTATGTGACATACTTTACACAACAGAGACTGTCTTCCGTTAACTATCGACTTGAATTCCTCCCTCACATCTGCTTATTTCTTAAGATGTGGTTCAAAGTTATGCCCAACATTGTGCCATCATGCTCAGGTCCCATACCAGTGCATTAGGAAAGAACTTTTAATGACCTTTTTAAGGATCTAGCATTTGCTGACATGATGCAAGTCCCACATATCTGATTGCAAATTTGTTTTGCGTTGTGGAGAGACGATAATTTAGTTTTCTGTAAATAATAATTCACAATATTCTGCTGTATGCAAATAGTGCCTAGCTTGGCTGATGAATTGCACTTTTTTTAGGTAAATAGTTATTTACCTAATTAATTTTTAGGAGTTTCTTCAGATACCACGATTGATCAACAAATGGAAATGACCATTTGGAGAATTCAACATTTTCTGGATGAAGAGTTTTTCCCAGCTGTTGATTTTTGGGTTGCTGTTCTCCAAGAAGCTGAAGCACTCTCTCATGAACAAGAAGCTGAAGCATTCTCCTCTGAACGAGACGCGAAAGAGACCCCGGAACCGGACGAAGGCCAACAGAATTATTCTGATTGTGGCATTGAGCCACATGAGTGTCTTAGCACATTTTGGTTTGATGAATCGTAAAATGGTTTTCATGTATCGTCGAAATATTGTCCAAAAAGTAGTTTTGTCATTGAGCATAGGCAAATTTTGTAAAATTGCATTTAATATTTTGTGCCGTGTTTGTATTGAACTGACGAACATTTTTCAACAAGTGCTGCCCCAGTGACCATATTCTATACACATTTTGCATTTTGGTGGCCTTGATTTGTCACATGAATGTCTCGGCAGCTTTTGGTTTGACAATTCATTGAATGGAGCAATAAAAAATATTATTCTTGCTGTAAACTATTTTGTGCTCCGATTCAGTAACATCTATCTATATAATACACTTAGGTTGGGCAAGCAAATTCATCATTATGAATTATGCACTACAATGAAAGAGGGCGAGCGACTGACAATGTCAAACAAACGG